>JAAAKG020130749.1:0-14701 GCA_010014905.2 Druon quercuslanigerum | reverse complement strand
GAATATCTGGATGTTAGGTGGGACAATCTTACCCTTTGAACATCTACATTTAAACATCCATTTTTCTCCGTGTATTCATTTATAAATTTGCACAACTCTGAGGATTCGAACCCTCGAACTGCTGACTCTAAAGTTTGTAAATATAAACCAAGAGTGCATAAACACGCGCAGCCATCGATGCCAATCAACATAAATATCATAAAATTTCAAGCTATTAATTCGACGAACTCGAACCACACATACGCGTCACATGCGTACGTACGTGACCTGGGTACCTAGGTAAGATCATATGTCGGCCACTTCACAAAGACCAGGAAATAGTACATGAACCTTTATAAGATCCTTGTCAATTTTCTTTGAAGGAGTCATACGTCAGAACCCACAAAGGATCCCTCATAAGATCATGTACAGGTTTTTGCAAAGTTCCTATGTAGGATTCTATACATGATTCTATATAGGAATTTTCAACAGGGTATGAAAGCCTTTCTTATAGCGAATTCGGAAATTACCCGCACGCCCCAATTTTGGACACTTTCGTCCAGACAAATCCTTCTTTGACAGTGTTTCCTCCCAAATACGTGAAGATGCACGTCTGTAGGTTATTCTCTCGGTGAACAGATTACATATTCAAACAATCAATAAATAGATAGGTGCGACGACTACAAGACGCGACTTGCTCCATTCAGTTGTGACGTCGCAATTCTTTGAAATTAGCTGTACCTGTTCAGAGGTCTAAGAGGTAGCCTTTGTGGGGCTAAAACAAGCTTCATTGCCTTCTACTTTAGAGCCCAAATCTTGCTGCCTCAGCTCAAAGACTAAGTGGGGCTTATTTTTAATACAAAAAACTAAGGGTTAGCTATAATTGTGTTTTGTTTTAAATTGAAGACCCTCAATGGCTCTTTTTAAGACATAATTATTGCACAATTTTACACATCAGCTTAATTTGAGGCAAAAATAAAAACAAGCTCATCATAGAAGTAAGACTTCTTTTTTGCTGTGTATAGTACAATAAATCACGCATAATCTATAGTTCCAAATCACAGCAATGTTTGTTTTCCAGTTGTTGTAGAAGTGCCCTAATTTTTAGAATATTAAATTGAAATTCTTTTCCGTAGCCAGAGGGGGAGGGGGCTTGGGGGCTCAATCGCCACAAAATAGTTATTTTTCTTATTTAATTCCCTTCCCTCACTCTTCGCCTGTGCATAAACCCGAAGCCACCTCCGCAAAAATCAAAGCCCCCCCCCCCCCCCGAAAAAAATCCTGGCTACGTCGCTGACACTAATAAAACCAAATCTAAGGTAAAATATTTAGATGTTATGAAAATATATAACAACAAAAAATGGCATACTTTGGTGTTTTCGAGAAATGTCAATAACTCTAAAATTAATCAAGTTTCCTGACATATCTTGGAATATTGGAATTATGTGAAATATAAAAAAGTAAATTGAGATTCCTTGAAGAGATCCTTGAATTATCCTCAAGTTCCTTGAGATATCTTGAAATATCTAAAAGTTCCTTAAAATGCGTTAAAGTTCCTTGACAACATATCTTAAAATACGGCAAACTATACTGAAGTATGTAAAGTATCTCGAAGTATTTAAAATATGATAAAGTATCCTGAAATATTCTTAAGTACACGTAAAAAAAAATACTTGGATCAAGAAAAAAATTCTTGGATCAAGAATATGGTCATCTTACATACGGACCATACCATATGAGATTGGTCCAAGAAAACAAATGATTGAGAGTATTCGTTTTGAAAAAGCGTACGTTTTCTTAAACTGAGTAAATGTACAATTGAGTATATAATTTTCATATTCCAAGAATTTATGATTATGATGTCAACAAAGAATTACTTGAATCAAGGAGTTACTGTACTTGCTGAAGTACAAGAACCAAGAATTTCTCGAAACAAGAACTTTTATGTTGTATCAAGTAAAACAAAACTTCAAACAAGTATTTACATCTATTCAATTCAAGAAAGAGTAATTCATACTTTCATTTACTTGCCTTGAGAAAATATTTATTTAATCCAATAAATTATTTGTATTATATACAAGTAACTAATTGAATGAAAATAATTACATACATATTTGTTTTTAATGTATATTTAATTGCACCAAGTAATTCTACTGATACAATTGTTTTCTTCATTCTAGAAATTTTTTTCTTATGGTAAGCTAATATTAATTTGTCTCAAGTAGAATTGGCCAAATACATGTGTTTACTCCAACCAAGGTGAATTTTTTTTACGTGTACCTTAAAATATCCTGAAATACCTTGTATAATGTTCTAAAGTCAGTGCAATATTTTGAAATATGTCAAATACCCTGAATTGCGTGAAATAAAAACAAGTGTATTAAAAAACCTTGAAGTACCTTGAATTATCCTAAAGTACCTTTGAAAATCTCGAAATATGGACCATAAAATATCCTGAAGTACAGTGGGCATATCTTAAAGCACCTTCAACTACCTTGAAGTCCCTTGGAAAAATTACTTAATATACTCTGAAATATCCTGAAATACCTTGAAATGTTATAAAGTCAGTTAAATCTCTTGAAGTATGTCAAATTTCCTTAATTATGTGTCATATAAAGAAGTACATTAAAATACATTGAAGTTCCTTGAACTATTCTGAAGTACCTTGAAATGTTATGAAGTACATTGGAATATCTGGAATTATATCGAAATATCTTAAAAGTACGTTGAAATGTATTGTAAAACGTGAAGTATATTGAAGTATGTGAAATATACTGAAGAATCTTAAAATATCTTGAAGTTTCTTGAAATATCCTGAAGTACCTTGGAATATCCTTAAATATATTAATTATTCTGAATCATGTAAAGTAACTTAAAGTATGTGAAAAGACCTAAATTGCTTTTAAGTATTTCAAAATATCCTAAAGTCACTGAAATATCCTTCAAAATCTTGATCAGTCTCGTTTTGGATGAGATTTCGGAATGAATACCGAGGTGTTCCTGGTCCCGGAAAAAATAAAAACAACCAAGGATCTCCGATCCATGAGGGGTCTTGGAGGACTTCCTGGCACTAGGCCAAGGAAAAATGGAAAGGGAAGGGATGATCTATATTCTATAGGGGGCTGTTAGTGAAGTATAGTCTAGTCTAGTCTAGACCCAGCCCCAGTCTGGACTCCAGACTTTCAGTCTAGCACAGTCTAGCATAAGCCATAAGGGAGGGCTGCGGTATGTCCTGTTCAGACATTTCGTTCAACTCCCTTTTGGTCAGACGGTTCTTTCTTCTTTTCTGCAATCTTCGAGCAGAAGAGCCGCGACCATACTGGTGGGGCGTTGAAGGCTTAGTGAAGGGAAGCGAGGAGGAGGCGGTGGTTGCTCGTTCCGGGAGCAGAGCACGATTCCGTAATATTTATTTTTCACTCCACGTCTGTGACTCACTACCTGGCCGACCGCGGCGCCGCGTACACCTTCGTTCGTTACTCCGTTCCTTTGTGTTTTCGTGATCGACGCGTGAGTTGGAAGTGGTATATGTACACCAGTAAAACGTTATAGTGAGCCAGCGAAAGACACCAACCGTTACCAGTCACCAATAACAACAAATTCCTGGGTTGCGGTTCACTTTCTACGGATACCAATTCAGTGTCCAGTGACGATCAGCATAAAAAGTCAGGAATCGAACCGGAAACAACGACAAAGGAAATACAGCAGTGTTTACGGACCATTAAGGATTCATAACCTTCGCAGGTGCGGCACGATCGATGTGAACAAGCAGCTACCACCTCAGGATTCAGTTTTTAAAAAATAAGACTGCTCAAATTCTCCTTTCTGGATAAACAAAGAGTTGCCCAGTTTTCATACGATTTGGTGTCCGTTGCAAAAAACGTTAGCGCTATTAGCGTTGGTGAACTCAGGTGCTCCTGGAACAACGAGAATAAATGGGTTCGCGGAGGAACAGCGCCTCGCGCTGTTGCATCACCGGTTCAGTGTCAATGCGCGAGGAGTGAAAAGTTGAGCTTCCAGGGACCCGGACGGAAATAAATGACGGAAACCTGTTTGACGTCAGTGATCAGCGATTAAACTGCGCGAGTGACAGTGTTTTGTTATTAATCTCAAAGATGATGTTCTCTAGGAAATATGTTCTGACCTGTCCTTTTAGTACAGTAAAGTGAAGTGGTATATTCATTTAACGTTTATCTTATAGTGAGCACGTGGTACCAGAAACCGAAGCCTTAAGTGATGACGAAGACAGAACGAAACACGTTTCTAAGGTTATGTCGGGGCATTACGTCCATGCGAAAAACAAGACGTAGGTGAGCTAAGGAAAGTTTAGAGCCGAGCGTCACCGGCTCGAATGCACTAACCAACCTTTAATCAAGTCGCCCACTTGCTGTCCCAGAAAATATTAAACTATCCAGCTCTCGTTGTGAATCGAGAGCTGGTAGTGGTTATTGTTCCATCCGGAATAAAAGGCGGTAGTTTTTTCTGTAAGGTCCTTCAAAAATGCTACCAAGAAAAGACGGACAACTAGAGCCCTATGCCCTCGAGGATATGATCTCTGATCTACAGACGAGGAGGAGTTCTCTCGATCACGATGAGGGTGATCCTGTGGATTTGCTCAAGCAGAGGGAGAGGGATTTGGTTCTTGCTGCGGAATTGGGAAAGGCACTTTTGGAGAGGAACCAAGAATTGACAAAACAAAGTGATGCACTTGCTGAGGAATATGCAACCAAATTGGAGGTGAGTTCTTGAGAACTGTTATTGTTCTAATTTGCCCAGACAGAGTCAGCCACATGATTCTGAGTCATTCAGCTTCCACTTGTTGCACTTCTCTGGGTCGCAATGAACTAATTGACATGGATTTTAACATACTTCAGAAATATATTTTAAAACAGTTAAAGAGGAGAAAGTAAGTACGAAGAAGGGTACATTTTATCAGCTACTAAAACAAACGGGAATGTGGCCATTGTTATCTACTCTTATCTGATTTCGCGTCAGAATCTTCTACAATCTGTGAATTGTATTGCTAAACTGTTGTTTTCATTTTATCTCAATATATCATCCCTAATAAGCATGTAATATTTAAATCATTTATAACTCATCCCTACTAATTTATATGTAGATCATTAAATTAAATTATCATGATCATTGCTGCATCAGTGCATCTTGATTGTCATTGTAAACCTTGATAATTACGAGAAATATTTTAATAGTGACTTAGCGATAATGAAGTTGATAGAATCCTCGAAGAAATAACACTCTTTGATGATTGTAAACGACTTTGACTAAGTGACTAAGTACACTTATTTTTTGTTAAATTGTTGAACAGCTGATGTGCAGTTCCTGTAGGGAGTAACCTGTAATAATTAGTTTATTGTTGGGTATGATTTAAATTAAGAAGAAAAGATTTTTGCTGTAGTTGACTTTCACATCTTTCACATCTCTTATTATTTTTCTTAATAACTTCATATTCCTTATTTTGCTTCATGCGAGCTAATTAATTTCTTTAAGACCATATTAATTTTTTTTAGTTACAGAACTACAATTTTTCAAACTACTCTCCTATATGATCGTTCTAAATCTATAATCGACTGAAGTCACATTAAGTTGAAAGAGAACATCTGGTTCTCCATTGACTTTGCAAAGTAATTTAATCAAAAAAATGTTTCAATTGCTGAGCCAGAAAAGTACTCTATGATTTGATATATTATATTTTTATGATTTTGTAGTTTTTCTCAACAAAGTAAAAACAGATAAGAAAGTATTCATGCATGAGTGTAATTGCTGGAAGTTTACAAACGTCCTTGGGGGTTTATCTGCCAAATAAATTAAGTATTATAGATCCTGATAGTAAATTCTTGGATTATTCATCTGAAGAATAACTCTTCATATAATTTTGAGAAATTTCTCTGGAGAGAAATGAGTACAATCTGGTTACCTACTTGTGGTAAATTTCGCTACTTTAGACGAAATCGTTCTCACTTCTTATCGCTGATATTATAGAGATTAAGATAAGCTATTAGAGTTATTTTTTCTGTGTGAAAAAATAACAGCATTTTTTCAGCAGTGTTTTAAGGATAATAATAAAAAAGCATCTTAAGAGGTTGAGAAGGCTAGGTCTTGTAATAAAATTTACATAGCATTCTGAGTTCGGATATTTTATTTTACTATAATTATAAATAAGATACAAAGTAAATATCGGGAGACCCTTGAGGCTTCTTTTCTGCAAAGGATGTTGGTTGATTTCATTTCCTCTGTGGTGAAGTTGTATTTTCTTTTTGCTTCACTTTACTTTATATTGAATTCCTATATTCCTAAGAAGATTATGCGGTCTACAACTATTAAGAAATTATCGGGTCGCAGCCTTGCAGTTCGACTAAGTTAACCATAAACTGTTTATGAAATCTGATTAGCCTAATTCTTCATTGTTGGACCACTGAACTTCTAAGGAAAAATGTAATATTTAATCCTAGGGATTGTCAATCATTTACAGAAAATAGACCACTCTCCTCATTGTTTTTCTTTTCATTATTCACAATGGCACTAAAGCATTATATTTCAATTTTCTTTAAATGATCCTGCTTTGTATCTAGAGAGTTATAAACTTAAGTATGTTTCTAGTATTGATCGAACTAATTCCATAAAAGCTCTGATCTGTTCGCATGTTCAGTCTTCACTGCGCATTCTAATGTCATGAGGTTTCCCAGACAATCAGTCACATCATGATGTAAAAGTTCGATAAAAATATCATGTGTGTCAAGGTCAAGTTCGAAGTTTGATTTCTCAAGAGAGGGATTTATAAATGAGAACTATTGACATCATTAATATAAAAAAATAGATAATCCTATTTCACGATAAAAATTTAGTTGTTAAAGGCTTTAGTATGATGTTATTTAAAAAAAAGAAAATGTGACAGCTGCCTACATTTAGATGCTACTGTCATTTATATTCATCGAATGAAGGTTGATGGAATGTTTATGTTGAAATCGTGTCCAGAATGTTGATTAGTATGTTTTTATATCCCCTTGAAAAATGCAAGAAACAACTGAAGCCTCTTCATGCATTACATAATTTCTTATTAAATGTTTCATTGATGTCAAGGATGGTTGGTAAATTCAATCGGAAAACTTAAAATTATGTATATCTGTTCCTGATTCATAAAATCAAATTTTAATTAATTAATGCATTAGAATTTTGAACTTCAATTATCAAGAAGAATAGCAGAGTTCTCGAGTTTTGTGGGAAGAAAAATGAGGTCGTGCTTCGGCGAAGCGATAAAGATTTGGAAATAAAAAATCTTTCTGAATTTGTTTAAAAGAGGCGTGAAAGACTCATTACCGTCCAATCTGTGTGCATTTACAATTGTTTAACTTTCGAGTTGCATTGTGGAAAGTGAATCGGAAAAGAATGAAAGTCAACCGTACACGTGAGTAAATCTAATATTGTACATTTCTCCTGAATCTCGTCGGAATCGGGCCACCTAGTAATAAGTATATAATTGACTAGGTATTTGAGTGCAAAAAATTGCAATAAGTACGTTGTATTGACGTCGTTCTTACTACCGTACGATAATTAAGTTACAATTTTCCCCTTAGCTGCTTGGGTACAATTCCCGGTGGAATGCGTTTCAATATGCATACGAGATTGTAGCCAATGAAAAAAAGAAAGGAAAAATAATATGCATGTGGAGTCAGTTAAACGAAAACGGTTTATTAAAAAAAAGGAATATTTGAAAATGTCACATTTAATTGTTTAGTGATATAAGAATAGAAAGTCGTGTTAGAATTACTCAGAATTCTTATCAGTAACGACAAGAAACCTTGAACTTGGTCGTGAAAAAAACGCGTTTTCTTTTATCTATACAATTTCCACGTCGATAATGACGTGAATCGCATCCACAATATATGTTTTTTCCTTTAAGTGTGTTAGGTTGTATTCGTTGCATTTCTCTATGATAAATGAAATTTGCAACCGAGGAGCAAAAATTATATAGGTATAGTTTATATATAGTGGACAAGAAAATTAAAATATAATTTTCTGTATAAAAAAAAATGAAAAATATCTGTGTTTTGTGTATGAACGTAAAACGGGGCAAAGTCGCTCATGCAGGACGAAGTTGCTCATCAATAAATTCGCACGAAATAAACTTCAAGGTAAAGTTTGACAGCTCTACTAATTAAAAAAATCGATCATCTTTCATTTTTTCCGTAGGAAATTTGATATTGAGTTTGAAAATATAATTTAGGAGGTGAGAAAATTTACCTCGTTTAACAATGTATGAAAACTATATATAGCTTTTTTACCTGCGAAACCTGTATCATTTTTGTCCATCTACTGCGACTATAATTTATTATTATTACACCATTAATTTTAGATTGATCTAGAATTCTCGTATTATTTATTTAAATAACACGGTAGTTCCGCAAGACTGCTCCGACCCAGGTTGCTGATCAATCTCTCTAGCAATCACTCCAAGTGAAGATCTTCACGAATTCGTTATGTGAGGTTCCCCACTTGGGACTATTAGTATCCAAGGTTTTTTGTTTCATGCGTCATTCACTCTACTGACACTCTTTTTATTAACTATTTGCCGCCATACTTTTCTGTCCTGCCATACTTCTCTAGCTTCTTTAACGGCCATGTATTTTTTCATGCAGGCTCTTGTGTTTCTATAGCATCTTATGTCCCTTTTGACTAGGGTCTCATTCAAACATTCTAACCATTCTTTCCACGGTCTGTCTTTGGGCACGCTGCCATTTACTTTACCTTGATACACATGTTTCGTTAGTCATTCATATTTCATTCTCTAAACATGCCCGAACCATGTTAACCGATTTCTTTACCATGTGTCAACTAATATCTCTTCCGCACCACATTCTTTGAGAATTATCTTGTTACTCACTTTGTCCATCAGAGTTTTCCGCATATTATGCGCAAAAATTTCATGTCAATCGCGTTAATTTTACTCTTATCTTTTTCTTGATATGTCCATGTCTCGCTGCCGTATAGTACAGTCAGTACAAATATAGAATTATGTATTGCCATTTTAGCCTTATTTGATATATTTTTACTTCTTATAAGGGGGCCTGTTTATAATCTACCTTCCCGTCCCTAGTAAATAAGCTACCAAGGTCCACGAATTTATCAACTTGTTCAATTCTCTCATCATTGAATACAATGTTCCATATTGTTTTCTCACTCTTTCATTCGAACACCATAATTTTTGTTTTATTTATGTTAATTTTGAGGCCCATACTCTTCATTCTTACTGTTTCGAGATCCGCACCTTCTATCCTATATGTGAGAGAAAGGACTTAAAAATTCGAAAAACTTGTTATGCAATAGTGTAAAATGAGAATAAAGGAACTAATATAATTAAAAATAAATGTGTGTAAGGTAGGGGTCAAAATCGAGATGATAGATGTCTGAAAGGCAAGCAGACAGATAGGCAGAGCGTGATGCCGGGCATTGTCTCTCAGGTTATGTTGCCCAACTGGCTTATTTCCACGCTTTCATGGAGCTCACGAAATGAACTATGAGCTTACAAACAACATAGTTCCTATCAACTAGCGTGCTCCTCCAAATCTAACATAATAATCAATGATTTCTGCACTCTAGAATTGCATTGCTGATTCACTTACAGGTCTTATCTTGAGAAAAGATAATAATAATACGAGACTTTTTTAACCATAGGATTTCTTCACTTTCCTCATTAACATTTGACACTCTATTACTTTAAGTTACTTTTCATGTTATTTTTTTTAATTAAATAATTTTTCTTTCACTGTGTCAAACAATGGCGTAGTAAATCCGTCGCATCAACAGTATAAGTAGAAGCGTTCAAAATTTCAAAGTCAATTGTTAATGGTAATCTAAAATTACAAAACTGGCATACTTTAGCAGCCTCGTTTTTGTAAGGGTTGTAAGTTTTACATATTTAAATACATATGTATGAGTCGTACTAATGTGTATGCATTACCAGTTTCAATAACGTTTGCCATCTATGATAATCTAGATTATAATAATACTGAACACTTTAAGGTTGATCAATTTTAAATTTTGAGTCACGAAATACAGCTCTTCCGATTTTAATTCCATTACATTATAAAAAGTAGACTGCACCAAAGTTGAATAAGAAACGTTTCTAATATTTTACCATAAAAGTGAAATTCAGTCTTATTGATGACATAAGCGATATCAACAATGAAAATGTAGTTTCTATCAAATTGTCTAAACATTTCATTTGTAGAAGTTTAGAAGTAATTATCTATTCGTCAATACTAAAAATTCATATCTGGAAGCTGAATTAGCAACTCAGTGTAACACCTTATAAAAAGCTAAAGGTTTTTTCCTCAATTGTCCTTTAGTTTTTAGCATTGGGAGAACAAATATGAATTCCGAAGTTATTATTCATAAAAACTAGTTTTTATTACATTTGAAACATTATAAATATGCATATTATCAATTTCGCCCTGCTGTATAAGCATTCGTCGATGAAAACTTTAGAAGCGTATTTAAATAACAACAAAAGCCTTCGCTTACTCTTTTATATAATAAATCATTTCTCGTAATGATTTTAATTAAAAGCTTCTCTCTGATCGCTGATATAAAGAAGACTTGTGAAGCACTATGTATTTGTATGGAGACCATACGTGTTCTACCATTCGAGTCATGTGCGTAAGGCTATTCATAAAAATAGTCCATTAAACGCACGCAAAAAAGTAGTTATGGCCCATATCGTAGTTGCTTCTGCATTTGAGATCTGATTTGTGCGTGCTTTTAGAATGGAAGCAGGGGTGAAGATGACCTATTATTAGGTCTGGCTCATACCATTTTGTCTACGTGTATTTTTCTCTACCTTATCTGGTACAAGAACCAACCAAAGGAAGCGGCTCCTAATGTGGTGCATTTTTATTTAAATAAATTTAAACATTCTGAAAGAATTTAGAACACAATTCAATTCATCTACGTATATTAAGTGATGACAGAGAAAAGATTTAATCATATTTAAAGTAATTATTTCATGTTTAACCTAAAAAGTTTATCTAAACAATTTTTGATGTTTTCTATAGTTATAAATAAAGTAGGACAAAAGCAATAAAAAATAAAGTATTTTGCAGTAAACGTATAAATTTTGTGCTCGTATCTATATTTTTAAGTCTTTTGGATGTTTTAGTTTAGTGTTCTATTCTTAAGTAAAATTAATTAAATTTGGCATACAAAATGTTAACTCATACACTATGAACACGCACCCAATGTAGGGCACGATACTTACACTTTTGTACAGATAAAAAATCCATATTCAAACAATAATAATTTTTTTCTAATATTAAATCATTCTTAGCAAAACATTTACTACTATAAAAAGTCCTTTTTAAGTTACCGGTACAAGGCAGATAAGCGTTCTGCTAAATATAAGGGAACATGACAGGCAACTTGACACGGGGCCATTTTTTGGGCGTATTTAAAATTAATGTTTTTAATTAATTCCAAGGCAATTTTTGCTGTGTATGAAGTAGGCCTAAGATATCAAACTATATTTTATATAGTTTGCTACAAAAAATTTCTTATATTATTCTTTGAATTGAGCGATAGATTTTGGTGCGTCACAATAGGCGTTGCTCCCCTAATAATAACACTAATAGTAATAAATGTAGGGAATGTGTTCCAATTGTTCTCAAAATTTTTTTTTACTTACTGATTTTTCCATTTCATTTTTCAATATTTACAACATTTTATAAGACTGATTAGTGTTTAAACGGAATCGATTGGATCCATACAGAAATATATATATAAAAGATGCAATAGAAGGAGTGATGTAAAGATGTTGCAAATTATATAGTTTTATTTGCTCACACTGTAAATCAATTTTGGTAAACAAATAATATTTTGGTTGGGTTCATGACAACACTACTACTTTCCTAATTCTAGAGTCATAGAATTGTGTAAAACATAATAAAATAACTCTAAGAAATATGCAGATTGGAAATATGTTTCTGAAACTTAGTATTTTTGTCGCATCGAAACAAAAGAAAATACAATTAAGTTGACATGGTAAACATACCCAATGTGACGGGTAAATATTACCGCGTGAAGGTGATTTTTGTTGTAGGTAAAGCTTACTCTGATTTGGGAGAGGAAGGTTTTAATTATTACATGTATTCAGTATAAAAAATACATAAAAAATCATCGAAATTTGTATTGTTTAGTCCATATTTTTTCGACCATATATATAGTCGTAGTAAAGACGAAGTCATATTTACTACACTGTATAGATAATTATAGAAATGCGTATAAAAAACTCATTCAGTAATCACGAATTTTCTAAAATGAGAATGCGTTTCTTAAGGCCGATAGATCCGCATAACTAAATTATTTTCCTTTTTAATATAAAGTTTTGTAATACTAATGAATGATTTAAAAAAAGGGTGAAGATAGTCTCCTATTCACCATAGTGAATACTATATTCTATAGGAGTTTATAATTATTATTTTCGCTTTTCTAGCACAAGAACCAACCAGTGGAAAAGGATTTAACTCATAGCCTTATTTGAAAATTTGTTATCCATTGTTAATGAACAATACTATGAAAAAGTGTATTAAAAGAAAAAGCAATAATACTAATAGAATTACATCTGGTAAATGAGTTCCATTTGTTCCAAAGCCGTTTCGAGTACTTAAAGTCTCTCTAGGAAGGTGCTATGTGTAATTTCACATTCGCGGTAACACGATAAGCGTTGCGTGTCGAGATTATGAGTAGAAAAAACGTATGTACGTGTACATCATTCTCTGTCGTACTCAATGAAATTATGGCGACTTTCGTGATATTATAAAAATTTTCTACTCATTGCATATCATATTTTTTATTATGTTCTAAAAAATATCAATTGGCATACTTTTAAACAGACCTACATATATGTGTTAAAATCAGAATGTTGACAATATCATGTCCCCGAAATATTATACGCTTGTGTTTAGAGCAATAATTTTTTAAATTATGGGGCCTTATTCAGCCAACCCCCCCCCCCCCTCCTCACAAAACCCTATGTCTAAATTCTTTTTAGTTTACTCGGTATACAAATTAACTCGATTAAATATGAGTAAATATCAGCCGCTAAAATATCTCTGACTACCTTTATTCAAATTTATGACATCATACCTCTAAAAAGAAATCTTAAGATTCATAGTTACAATCACTGTTTAAATCACCCCGAATTTAAAACTCATCCGGTAAAGTCTCTTTATTTGACCAAAATGATTATTTTAATTAGAATAATGTAATCTACCTATTATTCTTACAACATTAAGCTATTTTTCTTTCGGCGTAGGCGTGACTTACTCGGTGGGGAAGGGAGTAGTGTGAGGAAGGGGTTTAACACGTTCATTCCGCAACACTGTTCCGACCCAGGTTTCTGACCAATCTCTTTAGCAATCATCCCAACTGAAGATCCTCACAAAGTCATCATGTGAGGTTCCCCAATTGGGTCCATTAGTATCCAAGGTTTTTTGTTTTAGGCGTAATTCACTCTACTCACACTTTGCTTATTAACTATTTTATGCCATACTTTTCTGACCTGGCATGCTTCTCTAGCTTCTTTAACGTCCATGCATTTTCTAATGTAGACTCTCGTATTTCTATAGCTTCATATGTCCCTTCTGACTAGGGTCTCATTCACACATTCTAACCATTCTTTCCGCGGTTTGCCTTTTGGACACGCTGCTATTTACTTTACTTTGATACACTTGTTGCGTTAGTCATTCATATTTCCTTCTCTAAACATGCCCGAACCATGTTAACCGATTTCTTTCCCATGTGTCAACTGCTAATGTCTCTTCCGCACCACATTCTTTTAGAATTATCTCGTCAGTCACTTTCTCCATCAGAGTTTTTCCCGCATATTATGCGCAGGAATCTCATGTCGATTGCATTAATTTTACTCTTATCTTTTTCTTGATATGTCCATGTCTCGCTGCCGTATAGTCCAGCTGGTACAAATATGGAATTTTTTATTGCCATTTTAGCCTTATTTGATATATTTTTACTTCTTATAAGGGTGCCTGCTCTACCAATAAACTTCGTACCTTCGATTATTCGTCTATCTAACTCCTCATCTATCTTCCCGTCCCTAGTAAATAAGCATGTAAATAATACATGTTCCATGTTGTTTTTTCACTGTTTCCTTCGAACACCATAATTTTTGTTTTATTTACGTTAATTTTGAGGCCCATGCTCTTCATGCTTGCATTTAGTTTATTCAACATTCTTTGCAAGTCTTCGATTGACTCTGCCATTGCAATCTTATCATATCCGAACGCTAACCCACATACCCTTACTGTTTCGAGATCCACACCTTCGTCGAAAAGAGCTATTCTTAAACACTTATCCATAAATAATATAAATAGACATGAAGACATAACGCATCCTTGTCAAGGCCTTGCATAATTTCGAACCAGTCACTCAATTTTCTATTTACCCTTACACTCGCTTTGCTACCCGTATATATTGTTCGTATAGCACTCAAACTTTTTCTGTGATTTGCCTTGAGCTAAATATGTGATCCGTACATGACCTTCCTGGCATCAACCCACTTTGAACTTCCCAAATTTTTTCTTCTGTTATTTTCATTACCCTACGAATCATAGATTCGATGAATAGATTTATTAGTTCGCACAGTCTATGTGATATGTACTCGCCACCGTGTTTAAGCATTTCAGCGTTAATACTGTCT
>JAAAKG020130738.1:0-14702 GCA_010014905.2 Druon quercuslanigerum | reverse complement strand
AATTTTTAGATTAGCACCCGATCCCAGCGAAATCCTGCGGTTGTCCTTATGACAAATAGTTTAATTATATATATATATTTCCTGATAGATTCTAAATAAGTTTGGCACATGTCGAGACGCATGTCTGTATTATTCTCAATTTTTATTCGATCGATTTCTATACTATACTGAAAGATTATAAATACACGATATATTATCTACTTCAATCTCACGTTTATGATATTTGAAATTTACCGAATTGATTACTTTTATATCATACAATAATTATTAGCACTGGGAATGTGATATAAAGGGGATAGCAAAATATTGGGAATAGTGGCATACTGTACAAAATAATAGAATATGATAAAAGTGGACAGATTAGAAATACGATAAAAACTAATTTAAAAAAAACAGTCAAAGTAGGCGATATCTGTTCACAAACAGGGTTTCGTATCCTACTTAGTCATGTGCATCTTATCCTATCATATCCTAACCAATCATATCCTACCATACCATATACTGTCCTAACCTACTTTATCCTATCCTATCCTATCTTAGCCCAACCTACCCTATATTATCGTATTCTATCTCATCGCCCCCTCCCATACTGCCCTACTGCCGTGAGAGGAAGTGAGGAGTAGGAAGATGTGGTTGGAGAACCAGAGTAGGGAGAAAATTAGGAGGTGCTGTGAAGTAGAGGATTGGAACGTATTAGAGGGATAGGAGGGGATATTACTTTATGTTCCCTCCTATCCCATCAATCCTTTCCTTACTTCACTGCAGCTCCTTATTTGTCTCCATGTTCTGGTTCTCCAGCCTTCTCTCTCTACGTCTCACTTCCCCTCACGGGAAAAAATTCGATAATATGTATGCAATGAGATAGAACAGTGAAAATATCACTTTTCTCGACCGAAAATTTCGTCTTAACTTAAGTACTGAGAAATCTATGATCTTCAATATATTTTATAATTTATGAAAATGGTTTGTCCTGTCAATATTAAAATCGATGATTTTGGCTACCGTTACTTTTGGTCAATGAAAGCCATACCTTCTGAAAAATTATCAAAACGTATACTTCACATTTTTTGTCTTAAGAGACGTCTTAAAAGACAAACGGTATTTTAATGACTGCCCTAGTAAGCTTAGTACAGAATTCAATATATTAATTTCTCCATTTTATTACCAAAACCTTATGTGACAAAAATCAAAAATAGTGTCTCATGGATGTCCGAAAAGACCAAAAAGGGATCAATGAGGTATGTGCGATTCTTTACGGATGTAATTGAGTGCAGAGATAAAACGCTAGTATCCTGCTGGGTTAATAGTCCTTCCACGTCTCGCACTCGCCCTCTTTAATGGCCAAACTAATCGCTGCTGGTACCTTAACATCGATTTAAGTTGCCATAGGATTCACGGTGACGTTTGTCGTGCACCAAACGGCCCAAAAACGATAGCAGAGAATCATCAGTCCATTAACGTACTACAATAGGTCTTAATAAAAGAAGGAGATTTCTTTTTTACATCATATTTGTTCTGAGGGACTGCAAATGAAATTAGTCTTTATTGATTAGAAAAAGTTAGCCTGAACAGGTTCGAATAAAGAAGTATAATGTTGATTTCATTATTTCGTAAGAGAACGTACCTATTTAGTATTGGTAACTTTTCCCTTTACCACAATCACACATCACCTCTTCCCCTTAGCCACTCAATCCTTCTACTCCCTTACTATCCCTCAACCCTTTATTCACATATACCCTACCTCCTCCCCTTATCCCCTCTACCATCCAGGCTTTTTGTCAACCTGATTCTCCCTTATCCCCCTTTCCCTCCTCTATAACTCTCCTTACTACCCCCTTCGCGCTACCCCCTTAACAAATTCAGCAATCCCTTCTCAGGGATATTAGTGTTTTGTAGACTACACTAGAAACCCTTGCATTAAAGTGCAATAATTGCTACCGACCAAATCCCTTGAACTATGTGATGTAATGTTGACCTTCGCTTTGAACCTCTGACCCTTGAACCTTGATAGTTAAACATTCTCTAGACCCCTGCCATTTGATCTCTGACCTTTTCCTGCACAATCTGAGCCCTGACCTATATCCGGTAATCTTGGATCTTTAACTTTGAAAATTAGTTGAATTTTGTTCCTGGAAGCATCTTTTTGTCTGAGGTTTTAGCAGTATTTTTCTGAGAAGGGTACTGATGGATTTTTAGGTCTTGACAAATATAAGAATCTTAGCAAAAATATTTTGCACATTGAAGAGTCAATATAAGATCTGAATTAGAGAGTTCTTTGAAATATAAAACTTTCAATTAAATCTAGCTGGAGATAAAATAGTCAATGGTCATCAATTTCTACCATTGTTCATCGATAAAAATATATCCTTTCGTTTATTCCGCGAGCCCACAAATCATCGTTATCCAATCAATAGCGCTCTGGCAATTAAGTTGCCGTGTACTTTTTCCCCGAAGAGAGGATTTACGGCTGCTTAACCCCCGAAAGTTCTTCAATAAATAAGCTATACAATCGGCGGTATCCGGGTTGCGGGGAGTGGAGTAGTTTGTTGTCCTAACAGAGGCGATCTGATTGCCGGTTAGTGGAGTCAAGTTAGCGCCAGTTCCGAGACTTTGAAAGTACTCACGGGCCTGAGTGGGAAAACTAAACTCCGTAAAAGAGAGAGGGGTGAAAATAGAAGGAATCAGGCTGAAGTGTTGCTCAAAGAATTGCTACCACTCGGCTCGAGGGGTGAGTGCAAACTCTTGATTAGTAACTCGCTGGCGGACAATCGGTATCTAATTTTCCACCAGGGGAGATTTTGGGTTCGAAATTGGCTAATACTTTCTTCTGCTTACAAAGTTGGGGTCTACGTGTAGAATCATTCATATTAATTGAAGACTTGATCAAAAATATATCATTATAATTAATTTTTCATGATCTAAATTATTATCAAAAGTTTTTTATTTGTTTATATGTTCAGAAAAAATCAATTTGCACAATCTTTTAATAATTAAAAATCAATTTGTCCTACTTCAGATATCATGTTTCATTCTTAGAATTCGTATTTAAAAACGGTTTAGACTTTTTTTGACAAAGTGAACAATATGATTAGAGTGTTTCCAAAAGATTTTCAAATTCGAACAATTTAAGTTATTATGTTATAAAATTTAATATTAAGTTTTATGTGTATTTAGAAATTTAAATGAAATCCAAGATTATTGCATAATTTCAAAGAAAACAAAAATTTAAGCACCGATCCCATTTTAAGTGCTATTTCGTATTTGTGCTAAATACTCTTAAATCTTGACGTTTTATGATCAGAATAACTAACGAAAGGAGCAGCGAGAGCTGTAGATAACTTAGACTATTAGAAGCAACATTTGCGAAAAGATCCAAATTCTTAAGAGCTTTTAAATGGAAAGGTATCAATTTGGCATAATTCATTAAGATTTCTTACCTACTTACTGAATAAGGAAAATATAGAAAGCCAGTGGTGTGATCGCTACGATCGAATGACGCGTAAATGACCGGAGGATTATTAGAGATGCAATTAAGTAATGCACCCCAGAGAAAAGAGACTCTTGGGACAACCAGGAAAAAAGAAAGCGATTCGAGATAAATGACTTTTAGCAAGAAATCGACGAATTATCTTTAACGATGCAGAGCTCTGGGGCGTAAAACTTTTCTCCTAATGTTTATTAATCTTTAAAAAATGTTTACTTGCTTAATTAGTTTCTTGCTTCTGAATAACAAAAATATATGTCCAATTACTTTTTTACATTTTCATTAACAGATACAATTTCCTAAATTCAATTCCTGATTCCACTTGTTTCATATTCGCTTTTCACTATTTCGTAAAAATAATCCGAATCTTACTAGGCATAGTTTTCACTTGCTCAGTGTTCATTTTATTGGAAACATTTATTTTGCTGTACGAAATTTCAGATTGCAATATCAATCGTTCCGAACTGACATAATTTTCTTTTCTCCTTATTTATATTTACCCCAATTTCCGTAGCTTTACATTGGAAATCGAAATTTAATGTTTGAATAGAGATTTCAATCTGAAGATCAACAAATAATATGTAAGTGAAGCCGAATGAGCCGTTTGAAAAAATAAAAGAGCAGGAAAATGCAACTTCATAAACATCACTTATCACAATCAATATCACAGCGAGCTGGGTCGAACAGCAAAGTAAGAAGCGAATTCTAAGTGAGCTATGGGGTAGTTTGAACTGCTTGCCCTCATATAGAGAAGCGACGTCTCTATAACTCTCTACCCCACGAGTGTCGAGCTTATGAGTTACTGCATTTCGGAAGTGAGGCGACTGCTACCATATTAAACCCGCCCAAGACTATCGTGCAAGTTTAAACCCTCACCCTTTCTGCTTAAAGTTCGTACACTTCTTTGAGAGTGCTTGCGAAATTGGATGGGCGCAAGAGGATTTGTGCCTTGGCCATATTTTCACTTTAGCCATAAAACAGAATGCATCGAAACTCTTGAAGACTCCTTTATGTAAGTCCGTAATTTTGACACAAAATGCATTTTTTCAACACATATACCAGTTAACAATAATTTTGACTCATAGTGTGCATTTGATCATGTCATTATTACTTCAAAACTTTTTACAATAAATCTACGTATTCGATACTGGTTGAAACTAAGTGACCAATTTACTGCTAAAAAAACTAACTAGTAAAATTTTACTTTTGGCCGAAATGTGCACTAAGTAGTCAAGACGATCAAGCCTATTTTATTTTATACTTTCCTTTTATTTTACTATTCCTTGTTATGAGTTTTGTTATATAATACATTTTATTCATCAAAGTATCATGAAAACTGTCTACTACAGTCGTTAGACAGCTCACTTGCTATTTCAAGGGTAACAATTTATAGTGTTTTTATATTATAGAGATTTTAAAGAATTAAGCAGCTAATGCATTAAATCTGGTCTGATAATTGGGGCCAATTGTGTAATTTAAAAATCACTTTAAATAAAAATGTAGCCAACTAAACTTATCATTTTGAATCTCTTCTACATCATACACTATTTCAACAATTTAATTAATTGTGTTTGGAAAAAATTATTTTTAAATTGAAGTGGTTTCTGAAACCCCTTATTACTATGATTGGTCTTAATTGTTCGTGGTACAGAATTGCTGCTTTGTTTCCTATTGTTAGGGTACGATGTTATGTTCACTGCAACAGTGGTTGATAGATCAATGCAGTACTAATATGGTTATTCGAAGCATTTCATTGATATGTTTCATTACTAGAGTGCTTGTATGGTTTTTTATTGGTTCGTTGATAGTAAAGGTTCTTGTTGCCATCTGTTGCTAGAGTGTATGAAATTGATCATTTATGGAAACTATATTGTGACCATTCGTTATTAAGGTAATTTCAGGGACCGGCATCATTGCCTGTTTCTAGTATGGAAGAAATAGCAGTATCTTCTCGTTATTATTTGCTTTGCAGGCTTTCTATTAAAGATGTATTTATGAATCATTTAGGTAGCTTGCACGTTGTTGTTTTTATTTGAAAGTCATCTTCTTTACCGCCATTCTTATGGCTCGTTGTTAGTTGGTGCTGCAGGCTCAAATTAAAAAGTTGGGATTTCGGCAAAAATGCCGGTTGGGCCGATACTATTTTAAGTAATTTGGGCCGTATGACCTGCAGGATTGGCTGCTTTATGTTTCCAAAACACTAGTTTTAACCATTTTTCCCTAGCCGATTTTCTATGCCAAGCCGGCCCTCGGCTGCTAGGTACCATTGTTGCTAATAATTAGAGATAGGACAAGACTAAGTTGAAGTTTACCATGAAATTCGCGCAAAATCTTAAACCACTGCTTGGACTATTTACTAATTATTATTGGAGAGGCCAGTATTGGGGATTTTCACGATTTGTTATACTGATTTATTGATCAAATTCATTCTCAGAGAAATTGTTCTGTGTCGTTTCCAAGAGAGTTGATATCGAAAGTTTCTAAGTTTCTACGCTTCTGGTTAAACCTTATAAGCCGTTGTAATTATCCACTATTCTCTTCCTAGAGTATGTTCTCATGTCATTTATGATATGGATTCTAGCTGGATTTATTCACTTTGTGCCGTTTTAATGATACTTAAGTAGAGAAATTCCTAGATAGATGTAGATGGTTCTTTGCGACCGTTAAATGATAATTATTAAACATATAGTTACTAGTTTTTTAGAATAACACACATACGCATACATATATGAATTCTTCCTATATTTTGTTTACTGATGTAGTTGCTAGGGTCAGTTGTTAACATTCGGTGATAGATAATGATCAAAATGTGTGTTTTTAGGTGTTGTTATCATGATTCTACAGCGGGATTCTCTCTGAAAATTCATGCTATGTGTAGTTCATTATTACTGAAGGCTATTCTTATGATTTTTATTTGAAGTTGTTCCTTTATAGATTCTTGTTATAGGCTTTTACCAGGAAAAAATTTTATACTATTAAACCATCTTATGCCATCAGAATAATCTTTCATTAAATCCCGAGTGTCAAATACTAATCTAAAAGTTAATCAAAACATTGCATAATGGAAAAACAGTTTCTATTACTTTCATAATTATAATTTTGGTTTCTGATTATGCCCAGCATAGATCATCTGATCGCTCATGTGGCGCTACTTAGAGGGACCAGTGTGATGCTAATTACAAAAGCAACGAAATTGTATGGCTAAGGACTAGATTGGGCGGACTAATGTGATGTTAATCTGGCAATAGTAAGTGGATTGAAGCACAAGAACAAACTTATTGCGTCCTAATGCTGTTTTAATTTTATGCAAAATAATTCAATTAGAGTTGGGTTTCCAACAATATAATTGCACAGACGTAGATTCCAAGAGCCATGATCCACGATCGTTCTCGGAACGATTATTCACGACGCGACTGGAGGTATACGAGGTATACTGGAGGTATATTTACTTTATGAAAATCCGAAAATTGGAAGACGCTTGATTCTGTGGCATGATTACTCATTGGAATCACAAGCACTTTGTAGTGGAACATGAATTTTGATTTAGGAACATACACTAATTCGTTGCAGGCGCAGTTCGAATTAGACTTGTGTATTAATTTGGTGGTTTTACTACGCGTTCAAGTCAGGTTCTCTAAGGCGACCACCAGTGCCCAAAAGGAAAGTCAAAACTGAACTTCTGCTTCCTATCAGCAGTCGAAAAGAATGTAGCGAAGGAATCTAGGAAACAAACAGGCGAACTCTACGAAGCCACATTTGCGCCGCCTTAAAAACTTTCTTTATTATGGTTACGCTTAGGTCTCTTAGATTGGATGGACTTGAGAAAGCCCGATTTGCGCCCCATTTAATTTAGGCTTGCCATCAAATTTTTCCACGCAGGTGGCCTTTAAAACGATTTGATTCACTTATGCAAGAAAATTCGATACCTTGCGATTTAGTGTGATTTTGCAACAACTCAATTTTATAAAATCTTGTTTCCATGTATAGTGCATAAATCTATCGCTCCTCTATTCTTAGAAAGTAGTCAGAAATTGAA
Organism: Druon quercuslanigerum; assembly: GCA_010014905.2. Classification (NCBI taxonomy): domain Eukaryota; kingdom Metazoa; phylum Arthropoda; class Insecta; order Hymenoptera; family Cynipidae; genus Druon; species Druon quercuslanigerum. The sequence continues at coordinate 7,182 of JAAAKG020130738.1, read as the reverse complement.
TTGATTCTTTTCGTTGTGCACGCATTTATGCAAAATATGTTTTTAAGAAAGGAAATGAAAAATTTTATTTCATTTCGAAGCGCTAGTCAAAGACTAATAACATCAATTAAAAGAACCTGTTCTGCCGAACGATTCGATGGAGGTACAGTTAATTGTTCAAAAAGAAAAGTGTAAAATTTTCTGAAACTACGATTTTCTGACAGCAGTCTCCATTGTGCACTCGAAGCCTGACATCGTTCTCATAGACTTGGAGAAACGAACTATATTCGTGATCGGAATCTCGACTTCAAGGAATCTTCAAGGAAGAAAATCACTGACAAGGAATGGCGAAAGGAGAACAGGAACCTTAAAAGGAATCTTTAACGATTTTACAAGAATATTCGGTGAGAGTAATTGTCCTTGTGGCGGGTATTCTCGGAGGTGTGGAGATATCACAGGTTCGTAACCTTTGAGCCATATCTGCATGCCAAAAATATGCCAAGGCACTGTCGAGATGCATGCAGAAAGCTGCCATTCTTGGGTCGCTTTGTGTCCTCAAGAGATACGAGGGGTTTACCGGCCTATCGTTGTGATTTCGTCATGTCCCGTAGCCACCCATCTCACGCCGTGAAAAGTGGACATAGGTATGATTTACCGAGGTTTAATTAAGAGCCATTATTAAGAGTCATTTTCATAGATGGAAGTTCCTCCCAGTGGGACCTGTGGTGCTTGTTTAACCTTTTTTCAAAATTTAAATAATTGATTAATTCCGTGGTTTGGAATCGAACAATTGCCAACATATCGTCCATGATCAGCATTCCCCACGATTTATTTAAAATCAAATGTTTGATTCTCTGTTTGAATTTTACTATAGTAGATATGCTTGAAAATAGTGGTTTATAAAAACGTGATTTTTCCTAAATGCCTGAGTTCAAACTTGTCAGGTTTCTGGCACCCTTTATAACGAGGGTGCGCTTGGACAAAAGAGCAATAAGCCTCAACGAGCGTGATAGTATATTGTCACTTCTTGAGTACGACGTGTATTGTCCTCGCCATGGAGGTCCACTTGATCACGATCCAGCGTACTCTAACATCGCTCAGGTACCCGATAAGATGTCGATTGAAATTCATGCAGTGCCTCGGCGAAGCTATCGCCACCTGAAATCGGTTCTTGTCGCTTTGTTTCCGCAGGATCTTAGGTCGCTGGCTTCGACTGTAGCTTGAGGCCGCTTTGAGGGCGTCGATTTGCATTCCTCGAGTATTGACGATCCAATCAGTCATAAAAACGAAAAAATAGGAAATAAGTAAAAATTACTGCCAAGTATTGCGGTGTATGATTAATGCTGAACTGAATTCATGAACAGTGACAATAAGTTTCCTCATGATAAGTGATTCAATATAAACTAGCATTCTCATTGACAACGGCTTGTAATTTTGATTTATTAAAATTAAACGTTCCTTACCTTGTAAAGTCTAGAAAATTTAGAGTAGTGCTATTTTTTCATAACAAATAGAAAGGAAGCTTCTAAGAAAATATTGTAAAGCGCTAATCCAAGTCATGTCAACGTTTGCAACGATTACACTATTTTTTAAGATTATCTTATCCCCATCATCTATGGTATCTTTTAAGAGCCCTTTAACTGCAATAATCACAGATTTACAGATTACTTTAAAACCAATAAATGCCTAGGCTCTCTATAGATTAGCGCTAATCTGTAAGTAATTATTTTATAATTGTACTCATCCCAATTGCATAATTTGCAAGAAACTAGACTCACTGGAGTATTTGGTTTGTGTTCAAGGTTGATCCAACCTACCTCAGCCCTGATGATTTTGGTATCCAATCAGCTAACATGATGTTTCAATAAATAAGCCTCAATCTACTAAAAGATTAGTATTCTTAGTGTTATCCTTATTTTTCTGTGAATTTCTATTTACTTAGGATTTGCGCCAAACCACGAAGGGCATCAGTGTACTGTGAAGGGGATTTGTTACAATTAACTTGGGGCTCAGCATAAACAATTGCCGCTTACTACTAATTGATTTATCATGACGTAACAATAGTTGAAACTGCACCCTCTCGCCCACCATCCGTGGAGTAGCAGTTTTTTGGCAAAACAGGAAAATATTTTTTGCATAATTTAAAATCCGATAATATAAGGTTCAGGTCAGTAATGAATACGACAAATACGCTCTTATAGATCTTCAACATAGCTTCTCACTCGCACTCAAACTTCCTTATGAATATTATGAATTTATCACACCGGTATATATTCATCAAGATTTCAGATTCATATAAAAAGTATAATAATATTCTCCATTACGTATCACAAGATTCCGATCTATTGCAGCATAATCGACACTGTTCAGGTACATTTTGGAACGTCTTAGAACATTAATAGTATATTGCGCTACAAGTGCGGAAAGTAGGCAGTTCCGCAGGAGTTGTAAACGAACCGAAATCAAGCCGGAAACGATCGAAGATGTGTGACGACGATGTGCCGATGGTAAAAACTGTAAGCTTCAGAAAAGTTGCACATATCTACTTTTAGAACCTGTTGCACACTATATTTTTTGTAACAAGTGCAGCAAATTTTCTATTTGAGAAAAAATAAAAACAAATTTTTCGGCACTTTATGAAAAAATTACTAAAAATTATTGTAGGGGCTTAGGGGGGTAAGCATGCAAAAGATGCCCCCGCACGTATCAAGTTCATATTTTGTTTTAAAAATTTCATAATTTTTTTCTGATTAGTCTTACGTGTGACTATTATATATATTTCGATCATCAAAATCGGTTGAATAGTTTTAGGAAAAAATGACTTTTTTCATTTTACTTTCCTTGTCCATAACTCCCCTAAAAACCAAATTTTTAAGTTCTTCTTTGGAGGAATTTTATTTCACATCAATGCCCATCTATAGTGGTAATATGAACTTGATACGTGCGGGGGAAACTTTTATATGCATACCCCCTTAGGCTCTTTCCAAGTAATTTTCAGAAATTTTCGATGAATTCGATTACCAAAAATTTCCAAAAATTTAAGGTATCTAAAGCTTTCTGGAAAAAATCCCCGAAAATGTATGGAAAATTGTTATATTTCTAAAATGTCTGAAAATTTATTGTCAAAAATTTAGAAAATTGGATTATTGAAATGGAAAATTGCTAAATAAATGGACATTTCAGGTATTCAAAAATTTGCGGTAATTTATTCGTAATTTAGTCATTTATGGTAACTTATCACTTAACGTTAGTGCAATCACTGCTTTTTACCGCGTGTTTGGAATTGGTCACTTCCGACACGCTCTACATGCCTCGAAAAAAAATTCGCGCGTGCGTTACAAAAAGAATATTTTGGAACACATTAAATTCTTAGGTATCGTCAGTGCTGCAGCTTAATTTAATATTCCATTTAATTTCAAAAAGAACCAATTGATGAGCATCACTCTTCTGCAAATCAGTTTGATCCAAATTTAAGACCAAAGTAATACTCCAGGATTTAACCAAAATCTAATTTTCATAAGAAACATTCATGGTCATTTTAAAATATTCTTAAATATTATAGAATATAATCAAAATGTTTAGATGACTAGAAATTTTTAAAGCATTCCAAAATATTATAGAAAAGTCTAGAGATCTTAGCATATTGCTCTAAAAATCACTGGAAGTGTTGCGCGTAAGTATTAAAGGTAGTGACGCTAGGCTTTCTATTGTAGCATGGATCTGCTTCTGAGCTTGGCTTGAACTGAAATTGACCGAAACGGAAACATCAGCATGGTGTCTTAATGTTGTGCAATTTGACGTAGTTACAGCTAGGCCGCTGGGGTACTACGCCTTCTTGATATGCTACTGTTTTGTCATGCATGAGTGACCCCACCCCCACATGCTCTCATCTGCAGCTGCCGCTGCGGTATAATTATTGGAAAGCCCCAATCGCAATGTCTTCAATCCAAAGACTATTGTATTCTAAATTTGTTTGAGTTTATGAAACATAGAAGGAGAAAAGAAAATAATAAATAAATAAAGAAAGAATGAGAATGCATGGAAAGGGAGTAGACTATAGTAGAGATGGCCAAGGGTGGCAATGGGTGGCAGAAGGTGGTAGCACCCTTCCCGCTTTTCTTTCATCCACATCCCCGAGGAGTAACTAACTGAACGAGAGTCTTGGATGGAGGGTGTTAAGGTAATGCCCCATTAGTATGTGGCTCCCGTAGTAACACGGTAACACCACTACAGTGTGGTCAGTTGGAGCCCTCCGGTCGACTTCAGTCTTTACCAACACCATCGAAGGTCTCAAAAGCACGTACACGCGTGAGAACGAGACCTGTCAATAGCCGGCTTGTTACCGTGACAATGATCGGCTTAACCAACGGGAAACATGCACCCACGGATTTTCGAAAGGGATTCTGACCAGCCGCACACGTTCCTCGTTCGCGCTTGGGACCAGTCATGCTGCGAGATTTATTCCCTACCTGAAATTTTTTTTCAATATTTAATTCCGCATAAACTTCTCAATCGCAACTTTGTTTATTTTAATAGACTATTTCAATCCGCATCTTAAAATATATTTCGCTTTTGATATAATACATAACTTGTTCTAATCAAATCTATTCGTGTGGATTCAGCAACTCAAGATGTAGATATAAGATTTTTCTTTTTTCTGAAATTGAAAATTTGTTTTTTAATCCCTGTCAAACTTTTTTTGTTGGCAAAGTTTTTTTTCTCCTGAAAAATCGTCAAAATTGCGTTTATGAGATTTGGGGACGCCCCTCTTCGAATGTATCTATGTGGATCCGAATCCTGAATGTCTGAATTTGATCAGTTCATGTGCGGAACTAATCGGGTAGAGCGCACCGAAATAAAATCTGGATCTTATCTGGCCCTACCCTAAAATTTTCCGGCATGATATATTCATTCAATCACAGTCTTATCCCGTTATTTCCGACATTTTTCCAGACTGACGACCTCGTCAGATTAGTCCAGTTTGTGAAAATATTACAAATTCATATAAATCTAATTTCCCGCAACTTAATGTTTTAAATCGAAAATTTCTAATGTTTTACGATATTAAACATTTTCACATTAAAATAGTGCTTGCTAACAATATAGGGTCAATGTCTTAATTAGTGCGGTACTTATATAACTGTAAGTATTTGATAATTTAGGTAAACGGTTACATTTTTAATCATTTTTAAACACGCTTTACTTGTTATTATTTTACTTCAACACTTGATTATTGTTAATGAAAAAAATCCAACTTGAGCACAGCAAAACGGTGTGTTCCGTGATAATGCGGATTTAGTCAAAGTTGGCATCCTTTAGAACTCAGCCTCGAATAGAAATCTTTTTGAGGGGTCCTGTTTGGTTCGTTGATATCCGATTGATGGCTGGTTACGGACTTACGGGGGCCAAAGTTTTCAACTTCGCATGCCATATACCGAAAAACGCGTACCTATTCGAAATCAATAAATACTATGAATAATCATACAGATAAATATTAACACAATTTTTTTATTTTTTAAACACAGATTAAATTGAATGATAGAAATATCTAACTTCCTAAAATGATTGAATGATAACATAATATTGCAAAGTATACCAACTTTTGATACCACAGTAATTGGGACAGGTGTCCAGAAGAATTTACGTTTCCGTGGAAATGAGTTGAACACAAAGAATGCATTTCTTGACTTTTTATTGCAGCATCCCTCATTCGGAAAAATTTGGTAAAAAAATAAATCAGTTTACACCCCTACCTCTTTTCAAAGTCCCGTTGGGGTGTAAGACAACGCTTTCACTAGACACAGAAATAAGATAGGCCGTCCCACTACTTTTTGCTAATTTTTTTTGGACTCTTTGGACTTTTAGACCGAGAAAAGCTCGAAACGAAGAAAAACTCACAGGCCCCAAAAATTGCGCGGACTGTAAAAACCTCGTGCGGCTCGGAGAGCTCGTGAAATTTGCACTTAACCACAATATTTAACAATATTATTGAATTTTTATTCTGGCTAGCACGGCTTGACCCGTATAGCACACAAAAATCTCGGCTCGCGCGGCTTAGATTTTTATTTCCAATTTAAAACCAATTTTTCTCTCTGCATTTTACAAAAATTCTAGGTCTGCTTCAGTACTAGTTTTTGGAAAAGGTGTAATATTTACGGGAAATCCACTATTCAGAATGTGACCCTCCCTCTTTTCCTCGCTCTTTTCTAACATCCCCGGGATGCAGTGTCGTTCAGTCAGGAGCTCTGCGGTTAAGAAGAGATTTTGGGGTCGCATTAATTAATACCACATCGCCACCCTTACACAACACTCTCGGAGCGAGTACCAAATATAACTTAAGCAGCCATTAATTCACATCAACGTCTTCCTATCGCGGCAGGGTGACTTGCGTTGTTGCTGAACGAAGATAACTTGCAACGGGTACTTATAGGAAGTACTAGTAGCCTCACTCCCTAACTCGATTGCCCATTTGCCTTCCCTTCAGCCGCCAATTGCATTAATATTCAAAGCTTTTCCAACGAATTAAAACTTCTGTGACTTTTTTCTGAGAAAACGATTATAAAGTTGAAAATGAAATTACATAGGTTCAGAAATTAATACTTGAGCTTTGAAATTAATTCTACAGTGAATTAATATTCTCTTAATGGAACTATTTTATGCTTAATTATCAAGCTACTGTGAGGCTTTTGTAACATTGATCAGTATGATCTTTTAAAATATTTTAAAAAGGAATATTTTATGTCGTTAAAAAAATTCTTTTACGATGATCCGATTGGACTTTTATTATAGTGTTTTGGAAAGCTCGTTTCATGTACTTTAAGAGAATTTTAATGATATATTTTTTAAAAATATATTTTTTAATTGATTTAAAAAACACATATTTAATTTTTTTTTCTATTTCAAAAAATAGCTTTCTTTATACTTTTTGAAATCCTGTAGCATAAAAAGTAACTGCACATTTTTTCTTGTTAAAATTTTGATTTTTACGCTCGAGGGTTCCACTTTAAACCTCCGCAGCACTCAGGAGGAAATATATAAATTAAGTTATATATTTAATATCACACCTTTTATTTCATTCTTTATTCATAATGTGTCCCATAAGGGTTTACATGACTTCCCTTCCTTCCCACTTACATAATAAACAACAAAAGAAAATTTCTACCTTAATATTTACAATATTTACAACTATTTACATAATGTCTT
>JAAAKG020130727.1:0-14702 GCA_010014905.2 Druon quercuslanigerum | reverse complement strand
CAAATATTTTTACAATTCCCGCCAAAAATTTCCTTTTTTTTTTTAAATTTCAAGATTATATTTCTACGGTCGCCCCCCCCCCCCCCAGGTAGCTGGCTGGATCCGCCCCTGCTGCATTTTTAAAATGTTGTGCTGGGTGTTACAATACACGTTCAAAACCTTACCTTGCCGTGAACAGAAATTTCATTTTGCGAGTCAAAAAAACAGCACAATTCCTCCACAAAAAACTCAGCACCTCCATTTTGTTTTTTGGTAAAAATAAAATTTGTGAAATTTTAGAAAAAAAACAAAATTCTTCTAGATAAAACTCAGCAATTTCATTTTTTCAATCAAAACAAAATTTGTGATGCACAGGACTAAAAACGAACAAGAATATGCCGTAAACAGAAACTTTATTTTCCGAATAATTTTGCAGAAAAAACATCATTTAAATCAAAAATCAAGCCAGAATTAAAAAAAAAACTTCTTTAGGACAAAAATTTTTCGTAAACAGTAATTTTATTTTGTGAGCTATTTCAGAAAAAAATCCCAATTCTTCACCAAAAAAACTCAGGACCTCAATTAATGTATTTGTAAAAACAAAATTGGTTCTGGATAGTAGAAAAACGAACAAAAATTTTCCGTAAACAGAAACTTTATTTTGCGAACAATTGTGAAAAAACTCAATTTAAATGGAAACTTGAGCCAAAATGAAAAAAAAGTTCTTTAGGGTTTTCACTTTAATTTTTTTTAAGTTGTAGTTGGTTACGCAAAATAAGCACAAAAAACGTGCCGTACACAAAACTTGGTTTTCTGAACAATTGCAGAAAAAACGCAATTCTTCAACAAAAAAAAACATCTTTCCGCCAAATCAGTATTGACCTTGAGATCAATTTTCTAGGTTATTTGAAGGTCACATTGATTTTTAAATAGGAACCCCTATTTTGGAAAGTAGATTCTGAAAGAGCGGGAAAGTTTAGGTCCGAAGTGATAGTGAGAGTCAATGATCACGAGGTCAAATAAAGGTTAAATCGAGATCAAGTTGAAAGAATCATGCTGAACATGATTTTTTTGTTTTATTCTTTTAACAAGTTTGGCCAACACAAAGCTGGAGAGGGTTTGGGACCAACGACCTTGATCACCTTGAACTTCAGGCCAAGTTGGAAGCTCATTCGAAGCTCAAAGTGCTTGTCTTCTTCAATTAATAGATCCGAAACCAAATCCACAAACTTACAAGCTCCAAACCAACAAACTCCACGTTTTGACCTTCGAATGACCTTCCAGATTGGCCTCAACATCAAGGTGATCAAGGTCGTTGATCCCAAATTCACCCCATCTTTGTTTTGCCCGAACATGATAAAAAAATAAAACCAAAAAATCATGTTTTGCATGATTTTTTAAATTTCACCTTAGTTTAACCTTTATTTGACCTCTTGAAAGTTTACTCTTAACTATCATTTCGGAAGTGAAATTTCCCGCTCTTTCAGAATCTAATGTAAAAATAGGGGTTCCCATTTGAAATAATCAATGTTTCCTTCAAAACTTTTGTCTAAAAAATTTTTTTGTATACCGCTTATTTCCCGAGATTTCGTGGTGGATATATTAACATGGCCCACCCTGTATATTACATTACCTTAATGCATTTTTTCAGATAATGTCAAGATAGTCGCTAAGCAGGCCAATGTATCAAAAAAGGAAAAGGAAAGGTGGCAAGGTACAATTTAATTTATTGTTTATAAATTTTTGAAGACGAAAATTATCTGAAATTTTTTATGCAGATTTAATTCGAGGTGCAACGATTCTCATAAACCACCCGGAAGTCTGGCCTAGCACAGGTCAAGCGATTGCATCTGGAACGTCGATTAGTGTGAATATAAAGAGCACTTCCGGCTATGCTACACAGGATGTTTTAAATTTGAGCCCTGATAAAATCCCTTGTCGATTTAGAAATCTTGATGAGGACACTGAGTACAATCAAGAAACTTGTATATCCGAATGTAGACGTATGCATGTCAAAAAACACTGCAATTGTAACCCTTCTTACTTTTTTCCAAAAAGTAAAAATAATTCTCATTTTCTTCATATGAGGAATTTTAAATCAGTATAATATTTTTCACGCATATTTATTTTAAAATTGTATATTAAAATCGAAGTATTTTTTTTTTTTGAATTTCGTGACGCAATTCAGACAAGGTTTCGCAGAGTGGGGGAAAAATGACTTTTTTGGTTCATAGAAACGTACAGCCCACAAATATTGTCCTATTAGAAAAAAAAAATTTTGAAAAAAAAGCTGATAAGGTTTCTAAGAGAGTTGTCTAGGCTAATTTTTGAATCAGGTTTTCATTTTTTTTAAATAAACAAATATGTCAAAAGAATGGCCATTTTTTTCTTTTAATTTCCGGGTGCTCGTCAATAAAAGGCAAAAAATTTAAATCACTAATACCAATACAATAAACAAAACAAAATTTGTAAACAAATTATTTGTTGGAAAAATTTTTTCCACGTTTTTCCATAATTATAAGTTTTTTCATGTTTTATTGCAAGAAATTTAAAAGGAAACAATGTTATAATTAAACAAATGTCTCTTAAGGTCATAATTGTTTATATTGTAAAGAAATTTAATTAACAAATGCAGTAATCAGGCAATTGTCTAGAGAAACATTCTTTTTTTTCTATGCCTACTTTTTTAATTAGGAAGTTCATAATAACCTCAGAAAAGTTCATAATTTTTAAAGCAATTTTATGATTTCTTTAAACAAATTTATTAAACAAATGAATTAATAAAGCAATTGTCTACAAAAAAATTATTTTTTTTCGATATAAACTTTTTTAATTAGGAACTTCATGACAACGACAGCAAAATTCATAATTTTTTTATCAACTTTACGATTTTTAAAAAAAAATTAAATAAACAAATTTAATTGCATTAATCAGGCATTTTTCGACGGAAAAATTCTTTTTTTTCTAGATTAACTTTTTTAATCAGAAGATTCGTGACAACGTCAGAAAAATTCATAATTTTTTAAGCAACTTTACGATTTTTTTTAAACAAATTAAAAAAAAAAAATCATTAGACAGGCATTTTTTCGACAGAAAAATTCGCCTTTTTCTATGTAAGCTTTTTTAATTAAGAAATTTGTCATAACCACAGCAAAATTCATAATTTTTTGAATAATATTATAATTTAAAAAAAAAATTAATGAATAAATGCATTAATCAGGCATTTGTTAACCCAAAAATTCGCTTTTTTCTATTTCAACTCTTTTAGTTATGAAATGAATGTTAACCTCAGCAAAATTCATAATTTTTTAATTATTTTACGACTTTTTAAACAAATTTATTAAACAAATGCATAAATAAGGAATTTGTCGACAAAAATATCCTTTTTTTTCTATTTGAACTTTTTTAATTAGGAATTACATGAGAACCACAAAAAAATTTATTATCTTTTTTATCAGTTTTACGATTTTTAAAACAAATTTATTAAACAAATGCATTAATCAGGAATTTATCGACGGAAAAGTTGTTTTTTTTCCGATTTAAACTTTTTAGTCAGGAACTTTATGATAACTTCAGCAAAATTAATAATATTTTTATCAGTTTTACGATTCTTTATCAATTTTTACGATTTTTTAAACAAATTTCATAAACAAATGCATTAGTCAGGCGTTTTTCAACGGAAAAATTGTTTTTTTTTTCTATGTCAACTTTTTTAATCAGAAGCTTAATGATAACGTCAGCAAAATTCATAATTTTTTAAATAAATTTTTTTATTTTTTCAAACAAGTTTAATAAACGAATGGATTATTTAAGCATTTGTCAACAGAAATCTTCGTTTTTTCCAATTTAAACTTTTTCAATCAGGAACTTTATGATAACGCCAGCAAAATTCATAATTTTTGTATCAGTTTTACGATTTTTAAAACAATATTAATAAACAAATGCATTAGTCAGGCATTTCTCGACAGAAAAATTGTTTTTTCTTCTAGGTCAACTTTTTTAATCAGAAACTTCATGATAACGTCAGCAAAATTAATAATTTTTTAAATTTATTTTTTTATTTTTTTAAACAAGTTTAATAAACTAATGCATTAATCAGGGATTTGTCGGCAGAAATATTCGTTTTTTTCATTTTAACTGTTTTAATTAGAAACTTCATGATAACTTCAGCAAAATTAATAATTTTGTTATCAATTTTACGATTCTTTATTAATTTTTACGATTTTTTAAACAAATTTCATACGCAAATGCATTATTCAGGCATTTCTCGACAGATTTTTTTTTTTTTTTCTATGTCAACTAATTATACGATTATACGATTTTTTTTAAACAAGTTTAATAAACAAATGCATTAATCAGGCAATTGCTACAGAAATTTTTTGTTTTTTTCTGTGTTAACTTTTTTAATTAGGAAATTGATGATAACCACAGAAAAATTCATAATTTGTAAAATTAATTATACGATTTTTTTAAACAAGTTTAATAAACAAGTGCATTAATCTGGCATTTGTCGACAGAAATATTTGTTTCTTTCGATTTAAACTTTTTTAATCAGGAACTTATTGCTACAAAAAAAAAAGAAACAACGTTAGCAATATTCAAAAATTTTTAAATCTATTTTACGATTTTTTTAAACAAATTTAATAAACAAATGCATTAATCAGGCATTTGTCGACAGAAAAATTCTTTTTTTTTCTATGTCAACTTTTTTGAATGAGAAGTTGATGATAACCTCAGAAAAATTCATAATTTGTTTAATCAATTATACGATTGTTTTAAACAAGTTTAATAAAAAAATGCATTAATCAGGCATTGGTCAACAAAAATATTCGTTTTTTTCGATTTAAATTTTTTTAATTGGGAACTTCATGATAACGTCACCAAAATTCATAATTTTTTAAAGAAATTTTATGATTTCTTTAAACAAATTCAATAAAGAAATGCATTAATCAGGCAATTGCTACAGAAAAGTAATTTTTTTCTATGTTCACTTTTTTAATTAGGAAATTGATGATAACCTCAGAAAAATTCATAATTTGTTAAATCAATTCTACGATTTTTTAAACAATTTTAATAAACAAATGCATTAATCTGGCGTTTGTTGACAGAAATGTTCGTTTTTTTTCGATTTAAACTTTTTTAATCAGAAACTTATTGTTACAAAAGAAAAGAAACAACGTCAGCAATATTCAAAATTTTTTTAATCTATTCAACGATTTTTTTTAACAAATTTGATAAACAAATGCATTAATCAGGCGTTTGTCGACAAAAATATTCGTTTTTTTTCTATTTGAACTTTTTTAATTAGGAATTACATGATAACCACAAAAAAATTCATTATTTTTTTTATCAATTTTACGTTTTTTTAGAACAAATTTATTTAAAAAATGCATTAATCAGGCATTTAACGACAAAAAAATTCTTTTTTTTTCTATGTCAACTTTTTTAATCAGTAACTTCATGGTAACGTCAGCAAAATTCATAATTTTTTTATTTTTCTAAACAAGTTTAATAAAAAAAGGTAATAGTCAGGCATTTGTCGACAGAAATATTCGTTTTTTTTTATTTAAAGTGTTTCAGTCAGGAACTTCATGATAAGTTCAGCAAAATAATAATTTTTGTATTAATTTTACTATTATTTAAACAAATTTAATAAACAAATGCATTAATCAGGCTTTTTTCGACAGAATAAATGTTTTTTTCCTATGTGAACTCTTTTAATTATTAAATTAATGATAAGTTCAGCAAAATTCATAATTGGTTTGATAAATTATATATTTTTTGAAGAACCAATTTAATAAACAAATGCATTAATGAGGCACCTGACTACAGAAAAACTTTTTTTTTCGATGTAAAACTTTTACTTGGGATCTTCGTAATAAATTCAGCAACATTCATGACGAATTGATAAATTTTATGATTTTTGAAAACAAATTCTTTTTAATTTTCTTTTTATTTGAGATTTTATTGAAAGGTATTGATATAAATAATATGAATAAAAAATTTATCAAACAATTATGAATTTTGCTGAAATTGCTATGAAGTTCCCAGGTGAAAAGACTGGCATTGAAAAAACCGATTTTTTCTGCCGAAAAATTCCCGAATAATGCATTTGTTTATTAAATTTAAAAAAAAATCATAAGGTGAATCAACAAATTACAGATTCTGCTAAAGTTATCATGAAGTTCTTAACTAAAAAAAAATTGACATAAAAAAAACCAGATTTTTCTATCGAAAAATGCCTGATTACTGCATTTGTTCATTAAATTTCTTAAGCATATCAATAATTATATTTCTTAAGAGACATTTGATCAAGCATAATATTTTTTCCATTTAGATTTCTTGCAATATAACTTGAACAAGCGTATAATTAAGGAAAATCGTAGAAAACATTCTTTCAACAAATAATTTGTTCATCAATTCTTTTTTTTTATTGTTAAAATCTCTCTAACTAATGTTACTCTATAAAAATTAGGCGATTGTAAACCAGTTTTATTATATTGACGAGCACTGAGAACAGCATATAGAATAACGGCCCTTTTTTGTCATATTTGTTTATTTATAAAAAAATAAAAACCTATTAAAAAATCCGGCTCGAAAACTCTCTTAGAAATCTCATCAGCTAAAAAAAATTTTTTCTTTAAAGCGGTCAATATTTGTAGGCTATACGTTATTTTGAACCAAAAGAGTAATTTTTTACCCATTGTGTTTCGGCTCGCCGAGGGTCAAGCTGTACTACCAATTGTATTTGGACAAAACTTTATTTTTTAATAACTTGGAAAAAAATTATCAATCTTATTTATTTAACTAAGTAGCTTTTGCAAAATAAAGAATAAGAATTTTTTAAATTAGGTTTTTTTAAAATATCGCCTTCGCCCCGCGGGGAATCGAACCACAGAACTTCCGATTGCCAGTCGGGTGCTTTTCCTTAAAGTTATTAGAGACATCTAAACAAGAAACCTTTTTCAGAAATACAGGGTGTCCCAGAAACCTCGTACCGCCAAAAACCAGGACATTTCTTTTTAAATTTTGAGCAGAAAAGTCCTTTGCCATTTTTTGAAATTCTCAAAAATAAGCGAGATATTCAATATTTCTTTTGGCCAATCAGCGCGCTTGGCGGGAACAGCGCCAGTGGCGTAACAGCGATCATGTGTCCCCGAAAGAATTTTGATTGTTTATTTATGCTTGAATCGAAACAATGCTTGATGATGAGATGTATTTCATTTTCAATTCGCGTGATTGTAATTTTTCCGAATTGAAAAATTTTTGTTAAGTTCGAAATCGTAAAAGGCAAAACGATCAATTTTGTTTAAAAAAAAAACTTTTGGAAAAATTACAATCACGCGAATTGAAAATAAAAAACATCTCGTCATCATCAAGCATTGTTTCGATTCAAACATAAATAAAGAAACAAAATTCTTGGGGGGCCCATGACCGCTGTTACGCCACTGCCGCTGTTCCCGCCAAGCGCGCTGATTGGCCAAAAGAAATATTGAGTATCTCGCTTATTTTTGAGGATTTCGAAAAATGGCAAAGGACTTTTATGCTCAAAATTTAAAAAGCAATGTCCTGGTTTTTGGCGGTACGAGGTTTCTGGGACCAACGACCAAATTTGGACTACACCGAACAATTAAGAAAAAAACTTTTTCCAATTGTAATCTGAACAAAATTTTTGTTAAAAAAAAAATTTCAGACAAAAATAAAAAAGAGGAAAGAAAAATGAGAATTTCTTTCGATTCTCAGGTATTAAAGAGAGAACACCTGTTTTCTTGCGCTACTGTTTATATTTTCCTTGCCTTGATAAGAGTGCTGTATGAGTGCCGAAGCGTTGGTAATGTCATTTTATTTTTTTATATATTTTTTATTTTTTATTTTCAATGTTCTTTTTTTTAGTGATTTGATAATATTATTAATACAAAAGACGAAAGAAAGAAAAAGAGAAGGAAGGGGATGTGATTGGTTGCCTTCTCATTTTTCTTTCCTCTTTTTTATTTTTATCTGAAATTTTTGTTTTTAACAAAAAAATTTTTTTCAGATTGCAAATGTAAAAAGTTTTTTTATTTGATTGTTCGGTGTGGTCCAAATTTTTTCGTTGGATTCTTTTTTTTTGCAGGAGTTTTTATCAATTTGATGATTGGACGTTATGTAAAATTTTTGATTTAGATTTTAATCTAATTTAAATTTCTTCCATTTTTATTCTAATTGCGATAATATTTTATACTTTATTCTTCATTAAATCATCATAGAAAAATAAATGCTTTAGAAAGCTTCTATTAAAATCGGGTTTCTTTGGAGGACTCACTCGAGTCTCCTTTGGGACAGATTCAACGTTTTGGGTTCCCTTAGAGCAAGTGGTTTCCTTTTTGCTGCAGCTTCTTTGGAACGCAAAATTGGCCACTATATTTTTTTTCGAAATTTATCTCGCTTAGTTAGAAGATTATACTAAATAGTTAGAAATATAAAAATTTTGTTGAGAATTCAACTATTTTGTAGCAAAGATATATTTTTTGGTTCACGTTGAGCTTCTTGATTAAAAATGCTTTTCTTTCGTGGAAAATTCATCTTTCTGGTTTCAGCTTAAGTTTTTGAAGTTGAATTCCATTTTGGGTTGAAAGCTTGCCCCTTTAATATAGAGTGCTATTTTTTTTTAATTCATCGTCTTTCGTCAACAATTCATGTGCATTATTGAGAATTTATATTTTTTGCAGAAAATGAATATTCTTTGTTAAAAAATAATCTTTTTGGTTAAAAATGTAACTTTGTGGTTAAATGTTCAACTTTTTGCTTAAAAATTCATTGTTTTCTTTTTAACATTTATCACATTAGTTGAACATTCATCTCTCTGGTTCAAAATTTCACTGTTTCGAGAAAGGTCGTTTTTTGTCTTTGATTAAAAATAATTTTTATTCTTAAAATATAACAATTCTATTTTGGGTTGAAAATGCATGCTTTTAGGTAGAAAATTATTGTTTTTTTTAATCCATCTCTTTGTTGAAAATTAATGTTTTTCTTTAAAAATTTGTCTTTTTTGTTTTGAAATGGAACTTTTTGATTACAAAATAATCATTCAGGTTAACGATTGAACTATTCTGTTAAAAGTTGGCATTTTTTTATTAAATTTAATTATTATTTTTGACATATAATTAATTTTATTCTTATGTTTAAATATTAACTGTACTATGTGTTATTGGAAATTCATTTTTTTAGTTCAGGAATCAATCTATTGGCCTAAAGCTGAAAAACTTTGTAAAAAAGTACTTTTCCTTTTGTTTGAAGATTCATTTTTTTAATCTAAAATTACACTATTTATATACAAATTACCTTTTTGATTAAAAATTTAATAATTTAATTAATTTAATTATTTTATTAAACAATGTACTGCTATGTAGAAAATTTATACTTTTGGTTCAAAATTAAACCACCATGGTAGAAATTCAAATGATTTGCAACTGAAAAATGTAAATATTCAACCAAATATAGAATATTTACATGCAAAAGTAAGAAAATTATTTTATCACCATTAAAAACGAATTCAACAATAAAAGTACATACTCAAAGAAATAGATAAATTTTTTACCAAAATATAAAAAAAAAACTTTTTCAGAAAATTATTGAATGTATAAATAAATAATTAAATTTTTAACCAAAAGTAGAAGAATTTTATGCTAAAAAAAACATTTCAAACAAAACTTTAATTTTTATCAGAGTAGTTCCGATTTTAACCAATTCGTGATATTTTCTATTAAAAAGGCAATTTTTAACTCTAAAGATAAGTATAAGTTTCAACTAAGTGCAATAGTTCAATTTTCAGTTGAAAAATAATAATTTTCCGTTAAAAAAAATAATTTCCACCAAAAAAGACAAGCTTAAAAAAATAAAGGGTTTTTTTTAACCAAATCGCTGAATTTTCAAACAAAAGCATTAATTTATAATTAAGAAAAAAAATTTTAAACTGACAAAGACGAATTTTTATCTAAGAACAATAAATTATAATTTATAATTGATTAGGAACATTAATTTTCAACAACCAAACGTCAAACAGAATAGTTGAAAACTTGTGGATTACTTACGTCAATTATTACGAATTATATGGATTGCTTCTTAACTGCTTGGATTTCCTAAATTACTTTTTTTACAAGAACGACATGCAGAATACCCTGGATCATAGGCGGATTATCCTGGAATAAAAGTAGACTAGCTGGATAACCAAAATAATTCCGAATAATATGAATTACTTTGAATTACAAGTGGATTACACCGGAATACTAGAATTACTCAAAAATACTTTAATTACACCGTATTAAAAGTGTATTGCTTAGGATTACAACGGATTACTCGAAGTACACTGAATAATCATTTTCTTTAACTTAACTGTCGTTTGGATTATTAGATTTATTTTCCCCGTGACTTTGGCTACACAAGGTTTAATTCGAAACTCCAGATAAGATTCCATACGAGACTCGAGACTAGTTTCGATACGAGACTCGTGACAAGATTCGATAAGACTACATATGACATTAGAGATAAGAGGAGATTCGATACGAGATTCTAAGCAAGTTTTAAGACGAGATTCAAGACGAGACGATACTCGAGACGATATTCGAGACGACTTTCGAGACGAGATTCGAGACGAAATGAGACGAGAAGTAGTCCAATTCTGATTAGTTTCGTTGTGCTAGATGATTTAATACAGAATAGAACAAAGAGAAAAAAAATCTTTAAAAACAAATATTACAAAATTATGCAGATTTAAATTTTCGCGCTCTATGTAGCTATCAAGCTTCTGATACAGCGGCGATTATAGGAGGGTGAAACATGTCTTATTTTATCCTTTTACAATGTTTTATACTTTGGAAATTCAATGATTGATCACTTCTATAATTATGATTTTCACTTGGATACATACGAGGGCTGTCCCAAAAGTATCCGACCTACCTGGATCTCTCGGCGCTTGATTTATTCTTCGTCATTCGGGGGTGGCATCCTTCAAAGTAGTCTCCATTTGATTGAACAAGATGCTCATATCGATTTTTTCACTTATTAAAGAACTCTTAAAAGTCAGACTTTAGAATCGCCTTTAGTCCATTCGTCGCATTAGTTTCAACAATCTCTTTACCGTCGAATCGATGTCCCTTAAGCAGCAGTTTCCATCGAGGAAACAGCCAAAAGTCGCAGGGAGCTATATCGGGACTATATGGAGGCTGGCGGAGCTGCGCAACACTGTATTTCAATAAATACTGCTGCACAAGGTTTGATGCGTGCGCTGGAGCATTGTCGTGATGAAGAAGACAGTCACCGGTTTCCCAAAGTTGCGATCGTTTTCTCCTGATTGCATCACGAAATCTTTTCAGCACTTTAACGTTAAAGCTGAATGCTGATTGTCTGGCCTGTAGGAATATATTCGTGATGCACAACGTCCTCATAATCGAAAAAAAACAATTAACATTGACTTGATGTTGCTTCGACTTTGACGGGTTTTTTTCGGCCAAGGCTCGGATGGAAGCTTCCATTGCGAAGATAGTTGTTTTGTTTCCGGATCATAAACATAAAAGCATGTTTCATCACTATTAACAACCATTTTAAGAAAGTTTTCATCACTATTGATCATTTTCAGATTGTTCTGAGCGATTTCTAATCGAAGGTTTCTTTGCTGGTCAATGACAAGTTTCAGAATGAATTTTGCACACACACAAGTCGTTCCCAAATTCTCGGTTAAAATTCGCTAAACAGTACTTTTTGCTATTATAACTTCATCTTCTAGTTCTCTCACAATCAAACGACGATCTTGTTCAACTGCGACACGCACAAGATCGACATTATCCGACGACGTTCCCGTCGAAGGTCGGCCAGAACGAGGATCACTGTCAACAGATGTGCCGCCACTTTTGAACCGCCTATACCACTCTTTTATTTGTGTTTTGCCCGTACACTCATCATTAAAGGCCTTTTGCAACATTTCAATAGTTTCCGCACAACTTTTACCGAGATTAGAGCAAAAGTTTATGCAAATTCGTTGTTCGGTTCGTTCTGTCATTTTTTAGCAATAAACGAATTGCGACGATCGCAAAAAAGTCGATGTGAACAAATACACGCTGCGCGGGAACTAAGTTGTTTTATCGGTCGCCTGAGTCTCTCCGCACGAAGACATGAACGTAGGTCGGATACTTTTGGGACAGTCCTCGTATTATGACCAGTTGTATTTAAAAATTCATCTAGATCACTTTGTTGACCATCTTGAGGCTTTCCAGTTGCTTCGTTGCTGAATTAAGACCTGTTGATCCATTCAAAGTAAAATCATCCGGCAGGTGAATGCCTCAAGCAAATAATTCCCCTCCAACCCCTAAAGCCTGAACACAGCATAACCCAAGAAAACAACTCAAAAAGGGGCTAAATATAGCACTAAGCAAGGGACAATTTCACGGTAGATCGGATCGATCGACTCTTGCACGGTAGGTTGAGAATCTCCAATGACGATTTTCACCAGCAACAGACAAGGCAAGGGAAAAGTATACAAGAGCCGATAAAAGTGAAAAATATATTTACCGTCCCAGTTTTCTTCGACCAGCAGGTCGCGGTGAAAGCTCTTGAGTAAATCCAGCTTAAAGCAGCTGTGTAAACGTTGACCTATATTGCAATTATTGCAACCAAGTATGCTCATAGTATAGTAACTGAGTGGTACTTTCCGAGGAACTGAGCTGTACCTCCGTTAGTATCATTATATGTTTTTCCTTCCAATTTCTCAGGTTTTAATGAACAAACTCGAGAGTCCACGATGAAACATTCAGTTTTTTTATAAGTGCAAAGGCCTCACCAAATGGATTTTCCTTTGTAAGCGTCCATTAATTACTCTTTTAAAATGAACCGCGGAAATCTTACCGATAATTGGTGACCTCTCTCGGGTTGAAAAAGTCATCTGGTCATACGATTTGTCCTCAATCATTTGTTTAGGTACGATATTTATGATTCATCATTTTTACATTAACCTGAGCAAAATTATCTTTTAAAAACCGCATTTAACGCTGAAAACAATATTTTATGATCGACTTGCAATATAAATGTGATTCTCGGTTTAGCCAAAGTGTCGGGGTTCGCCTGCAAGTAGGTTTGTTGCTAAATCGAGAGTATCAAAACTTAAAGTCAGGACCATATTAACTGTTTCTAATTTTAATGCACAATATTGTGCAATATCCTCGCACTGAGAAACTTTGAGTGTCAGCAGTTTTAGCAAATATACTAAAACCCGAGTGGCTAAACCGGGAGTGGGGTTTAATAGGATATAATATATTGCGCCTAACTATGGAAAGGCCCAACATTACGACAACGTGTCGCATCGATCATAATCTAACCCAAACTGATTGACAACTTTAAGTTGATTGTCATCTCCCCCCCCCCCCCACCATCACCACTTGCCACAAAAGTAACGTAACCTTAAGGTAAAACCCAATTTTACGTTTATACTGATTTTTTGTGGTTGTATCGGGAGTCAAGTTGACAAGATGCCTGTATTATCGACGTGGACATGTGGTGCATTATAAACTTTGATTATACATTAACAATTAAATTAAAAAAATGGTATTCAGAGTAAACGTGGAAATATTCCTATTTGAATTTTATGTAAAAGCTAATCCGGGTATTGTTTAAATTAAAAAAAAAGAAAGACAAATTTTGAAGCAAAAATGGAATAGTTAAACTGTTTATATAAAGAATAATTTTAAATTATACAAAAACAAATTTTCTACCAAATAATAATTTTTTTTTACTTAAAAATTAAAATTTCAAAACAAAATGAAGAATTTTCTATACAAAAGAGTTTAATTATATAATCAAAAATATAAAACTTTGATAATGAACAATTTTTGATAAAAAAAGTTAATTTTATACCAAAATAGACGAATTTTCAACAAAATACAAGAACTCACAACCCAAAAGTTTGATTTTCATTTAAACTAGATTAATTTAGGAAAAGCGAATATTTAACAAAATAATTCATTTCTAACAAAAATTTCAGTTTTTACTAAAAAATATCCTTTTTTGACCAAAAATGAAACAGGTAAATTTGTAAGTACCAAAGTAGTTTTTAACAAAACAGTTCAGTTTCTAATCAAAGAAATAAATTTTCAACTAAAATTTTCAATCAACAACCAAAGAATGCGTTTTTATGAAAGCAGTTGAGATTTAAACCTTGTAGTTAAATTTGAAAAAAATAATGTTCCACACAAAAAGAACGATCTAATTTTGATTTAAAATTTATATTGTGTATATAGAAAATTAATCTTATTCGTTGAAAATTTAAGTATTTGGTTGATACAATATTTAGTTTGTTGAGAATTCATTTTCTTTGGCAGAAAATGATTCTTTTGTGTTGAAAATTTATGTTCTTTTTGGTTAAAATTTAAACTTTCTGGTTGGAAGTTAAACTGCTTTCTCACAAGTTATTTCTTTATTGGAAATTCATAGTTTAAACATCGCTTTTTTAGTATAATATTAATTGTTTTATACTGAAATTATGTTGAAAATAAGATGAATCACGTCAAGTGGGCACCCCCATTTTCAGCCTCAGAAAATCTTATAAAGTGATTATATCAATGGAATCTGGAGCCCAAAAGCATTATACAAACAATCGACTTTTGACAAAAATAATTGCTCAATTATTTTTTTTCATGCAACAAACATTTATGAGTTTTTTTTTTGATAATTCATTGCGCTCAAACTGTTCGATATTT
>JAAAKG020130726.1:0-37782 GCA_010014905.2 Druon quercuslanigerum | reverse complement strand
CCCCCTAACCAAAAAAAGGGGGCCACGGAAGAACGCGGGGGGAAGAAAAAAAAACAAGAGAAAGTGAGGGGGAAAAAATAAAGAGGGGGGGAGAGGGGGAGGGGGCAAACGGGAGGGGGGGGGGGGGGGGATGAATATGAGTTATGGTTAATAAGGATGAAGTTAGGGGAGACCATCTGTTACTGAAGAGACAGAGTAAAAAAGAGAATTATGGAGAAGAAGACTGATATAGGTCAATAAAGGATAAGAGAAAACACGGTGGAACATGATAGGGACGCGGAATAAGTGCAAAAGTGAGATATACTTGTACGTTATCAATTATATCAAGAGACAATGTACAATGTTTCTTGTCTCTTGTCATACATAACAGGATTATGTAAAGTAGAGTGTGAAAGGTTAAGTTTAAAAATGTTGGTTAATGGTTTTGAAAACTGAAGCAACAAGTTTTAAAACAATTTGTTTAGTTGCACTTTTTATTTTCCTTCATCATATATCATCCATATGATATGAACTATTAACATCATCGGGTGAACAATAAATGATACAAATTCAGATATAAAATTATAAAATAAAATTGATTGTCCCTATATATTTAGGCACAAACTAGCTCTTCTTCATCAACTGGTTTGAAAATAGTGAAAAGAATGATAAGTAGTGAAGGTAAATGTGGATAAACAAAAAGTGGTATACCGGGAAAGTGATGTTAGTGTCGAACCAGATGGACACTGAACTTAGCAAGCAGTTCTATTTCCGCTTAGTGAAGATAGTGGTAAGTTGGAAAAAGTAGTCTAACTTAAGTAGTAGAGTTGGAAGAAGCAAACGACTTCAAAATATCAGCTGGACTGGATGTGAGTTTGACGTAGATATAGAATTGAGACAGTAGAAGTGCTAGCAAAACAAGATGAGCAACAAGGAGAAGCAGACGAAGAAAGTGGAGAGATTAATAAACGCGGCTTCGAAGCAGGGAGTGAATATTTTAGATGAGTGGCAGAAAAAGCTTATTACGGTCCTGAAGATGGAGTGGAAGGTTTAAAGAGTGCAGATGACAATGGAAAGGGAGACAGAACGGAGGCGCTCTCAGAAAATGACGCACAATCTGTTGGCAAAGTTAAAGCAGCTTAGTTTGAAGATAAAGAAATTAAAGGATGACCCTTAAGTTAAAGACGTGAAGAAGAAAATGGACCTGCTTAATATGACGGAATTTATAGACTTTTACTACCATCCCTTCTCGAACTACAGTGAATAAAATTTGCATCCCCCGGGCAAAGGTGGTATTTCCAAACGGTTCCATATGTCTACAAATTTGAATTGAATTTTCTATGAGTGATTCCTTAATGGTTTTTCATACTCTTTCATTTTGGAAAATCTATTTTTTTTAAATTCAATACACAAATTGCAATTTAAAATGTTTGTTTAACATTTTCTACTCTCTGGGCAGATTTTATTTTTTCAAGTATTTTTAAACGAAAGCTAGACTTTTTCCAATAAAAAGGTTGTTTGGGATTTTGGGAATGAATATAGTTATGTAGTTATACAAAGATATCCGAGCGAAACCCTTCTTTGCGCGCTCAGACAGATTCGCCAGTCCTTTTGGGGACTTGATGGCATGCATGATTCTCCAGAGAAGCTGCACTGAATTCATCATAATTTATTTAGTTTGCCTTTTTTGCGCGTTGTTGGCCTCTATGAACTTGAGGCTTTTTGAATGTCTTCAAAATAGATCTTTTTGTGTTGCAAATAAAGTTTTTCTTAGTTATAATTTTCGTTCTCTTTTTGAATAAATGCCTGGTATTTCAGACTGCCCGGAATTGTAATTGCTTCAGTGAATATAGTTTCTAGTTTTGTGGTCATTTCTGTGTGCTCTTCTTTTAAACGGAACAAAATTACTGTCTCTTTTGAATGATTCTTATCCCATTCAAGCAATTCCATTGACGTTAGGATTGGGTTCTGTGCTGAACGCTGCACACTAGCTTTTGCCGCAAGTCTTTTTAAATTTCCACCAATCCCGTCACCTGGACCTTTTGCTCATGCAGTTGCCTAAAAAGCAAAATTAAGTACTATCCTTCTTGAAGGTTATTCAGAAACAACCCATGTTGTTTTGCATAAAATTCGTGAGTTTTCAGGTTTTTAAGTGTAATGCAAAATGATTTTACGTAAGGCTTCAATGTAAGGAGAAGATTCGCATTCGTTAAAATGGCAAGCGTGAATAGGTTCACTGCATATGATTGCTTCAAGGCAGTCATGATAATCTGACAATTGTCTGTCAGTTCCCTCAGTTAAATGTTAAATATCAATCGTATTCAACATTAACTTTACGTTTTCATGATAAACGTAAACACAAACGTTGTGAGTTCCACTTGCTCCAGCTAAAACACAGTGCTCTAGTCTTATTTGTGCACCTGTCGACAATTCTTGTTATCTTCGTACAAGCATATTACCAAATTTTCGGTTTCTTCTGCCAAATTTTGTCCTCGCTTGGCTTCCAGAAAAGTAAAAAGTCTACTTTTAGCAGCTAACTCTTTCGCTTTCCTGGCTACAAATTCATATACATCGAATTCTCCCATGATTTGTCTGCGACTCCAATACTTAGGCGCAAGGGTGAGTAGACAAATCTTTTCTGAACATGTAGTGCCCTTCTTGTCTAATTTTTCTTTAATTTGATTTAGGACTTTGAGACCCGCTAAGTGATTTTCATCGTTGCATCCTACTTTTTCATTTCTCATTAGCAAGCAAAAATCTGTGTCCTCGTTTATCTCTTCCTCTACATTAATTTCAGGCTCTTATATATCTCTGGATGGCTGTAAATTGAGAGTCTTACATTCTTCTCTACAGGTACTAGATATTTTGCTGCCTTTTGGAAAATCAGGAAACGCTATTAAGTGATTTTCTGTTAGAAGTCTCAGATCAATTCGCTGGATGACCGTGAAAGTTCTTTAGGGATCTCACTTTCCTTCGAAAGCTGCGACTCGCAAAGAGACTTGACAACGAACTGATAACCTCAACCTTATGAACAGAATCCTTAGACAAGAAGGATAAATAATGTATAAATGTATACAACTAAGAAACGAAAGCGAAACGCAAGAAAGAAAAGAAAACACACACAGAAAAATTCTAAATACTACACGTTGGCTGATTTTACCTTTCAGGAGACTGAAGTTAGAGTGGAGCAACGCAGCGCAACATCTTGCTTGAGGTTAAAAAACAAATGACAGTCTTTGTGATTGCCTTTTGTTTCTTGGATAATATGAGAAACAAATAAAAATCTATGTACGTGGATATCTTTTGTTTTTCGACTATACACGAGACCAAGTTTAATTCAGCCAAAGAAAGGAAGAATCCTGTATAATTTGTTTATATAAATAGTTTAAACTATTTTTCATTGACTTAGGCCTTTCACAAGTCTGTTTTATGTGACGGTAATGATGAATATATACAGAAAAACCTAAAAAAATCATTCTGGAGGTGTGAGGGGTAAACTCTCTTAAAAAATACTTGAGTTTCATATTTTTTTATGACTATATGCACAAATTTTCGATGCATTAGGAACCGCTGGAATTAATTTTTGGAAAGTTTTTGTACCAATGATAAGTATTTTTGAATGAATTGAATGTAAACGAAGTAACGTCGGTCAGTGCATCGGCTGTACTGATAAACCTGTCCGATATACTTTAAACAAACAAAAACTGCCGGTAGAGCAGAAAATGGTAAATACATTTTGATGGCAATTTGTTTATAAAAATTAAAAAATTAAGGCAATAGGTTTCACAGAATGAAAGGGCATGAAAACACATTAAGGAATCACTTATAGAACATTCAATTCTGATTCGTAGAAATGATTTATGACCTGCAAGCTTTTCTGCAAGCCTGAGTATGGGTTGAAAAGGACCAAAATAAAGATCCTTAGAACATTTTAGTTATAAATCCTCCTTGGAATACTTCTTATATTAAAGATTTAATTAAACAAACAGAGAAACGTAGATTGACAAAAAGGACGAAAAATAGTATTATTCAAGCGGAATTTCGTAAATTGAGAAACTTGGTACAAACCAATATTCGGGATTCATATAATCATTATAATTACAATTCTACTAAAAATAGGAATAAAAATAAAAATATCTGGGTACTCTTAAGACGGTTTGGGCTTATTCCTTATGAAAATTTGTCTTCTGATAACAATTTTTCCCCTACTGACCTTTTGACAGCTTTTACTCCAAAACCCACACTTCTTGCAAATACCACTCCTTCCGTGTCCTTTGATCCCTCTATATTTCATGTTCAATGTTCTGATGGTGTTTCAATTAAAATTATTCGTCTTGCTTTGCCAGTCATCGGATCTATACTCTTGCACATTTACAATGCATCACTGCAGGTGGGAACATTTCCTGATGCCTGGAAAGAGGCGATCATTCGCCCAGTTTCTAAAATATCTAGCCCTGTCTTTTCCAAAGATTTTCGTCCTATATCTGTCCTATATGCCTTGTCTAAACCATTCGAAGTATTTGCCCCAAAAAGTAATAGAGATCCACTATGGAAGTTCCGGGTTGATTGTGAATGTCAGAAAAATAATGTGCAAGTTGGTCCTGTTAACTCAATATAACAAAGGAAAGAGAATCAGAAAGCTGATACACAGTGTTAGTAAAATCATTCAACCTCGGTACATACAAATATTAGCACCAGCAATATTAGATGAGATTATAGACTAACAACGTCAGAGACTTAAAGTTCTTACTGCGAGACTGCGTCGGCACTATACAAGTAGTGCAGGAAGGCAACAGAATCGAACCCCTCAGGCAGATAAAGTGGGTTTTATCGTGCAATAAGTATGAAGCAGAATAACTAGCATGTCATCGAAGTCACTGAATTAGTTCCAAGTAGAGAAGACAAGAGCAAGCAATAACTCTAACATGGTGCTGATTAACATGACAGCTTCAGATGTTTATATGGCTTAGAAAAGGGCAAGTAACTGGAAAGCTTCAGGTCCAAACACGGTGCCGTTTTCCCATGATATTCAGATTGAGTTTGGACTCGAAAGATAAATAACAGTACATACGATAGTTAAGAAACTCGTAACGAATGCCTTCACTGCAAGACTCATAAGAATTGTGAAGAGTAATCTTAAATTGAAAACAAAGAGCAGGGCAATCAACACAGTAATTCGGTAACTCAAAGTTCTGCCACTAAGTAGATGTTCTAGTGGCGTCGGAGATATCAGTTAACTGTATAAGTTTTAAGTTATATAGTTGCAAGACTATTTAAACAACAAGCGAGAGTAAGAAATGGATGATGACGCATCTAATAATTGGCTAAAAAGGAGCGTCCTGTTTCCAGCAAAGAAAGGATACGTTATTGTGATTTAGGACAGGGTTGTCAGCACCATAAATTATCGCAAACATGTTTAACATCAAATCATGATTAACTATAGCCGATTATGAAGAGATTGCAACGAATTATTGGTTGCTATGCAGACGCATCATCACAGCCGAGCCAATCAACTCAACATCTTGATGCAAAAAAGTCAAAAGATCAAAGCAATAAATAGCTTAAATTAAGAAGTATGTGAAACGTTATGTCGAAAATCTGACATTCTTTGACATTTTGGACTTCAGATTCGCATTCACTGATCCAAAAAAACATATAATAAATATGGTTTGAATCCAGGACTCGAAAAAAATTGTATGAGTGTTTTTGAGGTTATGATAGAACCATCACGTGCTGGGATTTGGTCCTTAAATTCGGTTTCAGCGACCCCACAAACATATGATAAACATTATCTGACGTTCTGGGAGATTTTTTTACCTCGGATTCCGATTCAGCGACACCAAAAACATAAAGTAAACATGGTCTGACCTCCAGATCAGGAAATAGATTTTTTTGTGTGTCTGTGTAGTTTAAAGGACTAGAAACATATGGGCAATTTCTGCGAAAGAGGTGAAACCACACCTTTTCTACGTTTAGAAACATTTTTTTACAAATTTTTGTTTATATAAATCAGATATTTTATCATTTTTATGTGAACTGTCTTGAATATGCAAAACATTTATTTAAACATGTTTTTAAATACGTGTAACTTTATCAAAAATGTTTCTTTGCGAATCGCAAAAATACGTATCACCTAATTTTCTGCAATAAACAACATATTTCGTCTCCGAGAGATTCTGCAACTTCAAGTGTAGAACCTGTCTGATTTGAAATGGACTCTATCTTCGCAAAAATTATTATACATAACCCATACATTTTTAAATAATCGACAAGTATTGCTGTATCTTTAATATGAAAACAAAACCATCAAGCAGAATGATGTCAAGTAAAACACGTCAGAATTTTGACTTAACCTCAAAAACACCCAATAAACCACTGAAACCGGAAACATTATTTACCTTGTACCATTTTCACCGTCTGACTCTTAATCTGGTAACCTTATAACCTCATGACTTCATAATCCCCTTACATCGCAATAATAAAACCCTTTAAGCTCAAAATCCCGTAACCTCATTTAGAAGAAAAAATTTTTCTCGTGCAACATAGCCATAGGTAAGTAGCTCTATAACCCCGAAAACCCATTTCACCATAACCTAAAAACCCCGAAATCAGAAGAGTCATGAATCACTGTTCACTTTATTACTATTTTTTTAACTTATGAAGATGCCAAAAAATGGGTCGATTCGTTGCCATATGATGCTAGAAAGATTGAAGAAAGTTATGGCTGGCGATTTGCAGTAAATGAAAATACCGTTACGACGCATGCGCAGTTATTCTGTGGAGCCACCATCTGGGAAGTTTCGAGGGCCTCTGAATCCAAAAATTAAGGTTTTGACGTCGATGTCTGTCTGTCTGCCGGTCCGTCCGATAAAAAGCATGTACTTAGAGTTACAAATTCATTATTACTTACTTCTTGGTAGGACGCGTACTTTTTGTTTTATTCGTGAAAAATAACATTGAAAATAAAAAATTTGTGAATAAACGACGTAAGTGGCGAAAAAAATTAATTTGACAAAAATCGTTTGCCCGAAACAGAGCTACAAATTTGTTATGAGTCACTTTTTAATAGAAGACATAGTTTTGGTTTTAATCATAAAAATGGCATTAAAAATAAAAATTAAAAATTGGTGTAAAACCGACAAAAGGTACGAAAAAAAATTGATAGAAAAAGTTGTCCACCCAAAAAAAAGAGATAAAAATTTTTCATCGGCAAATCACTACGAAAAAAAGTGTTAAAGATAAATTATAGCTTTTGAAGAATCCTGCAAAAGGTATTTTAACACAAATTCTATTCTTAGCATAACAACGCGATGCAGAGAAAAATGCCTGAAGAAAGGATTGTATTTTTTTATTTTTTTTTGCGGTGGTTCAGAAAATATGCATTTACAAATGTCTGTCAAAAATCAAACGTGTTGATAAAGGACTATCATTATCATTTTTGTATACATTGTATTTAAACTCCTATTTCTGTTTTTGTTTTTATTTTAATCTTAGCGTTTGACAAACTGCGTAAGAACACGTTCTAGAGTCTCTAAATTGTACCCGATGATATCATATAGTAAAATGTAATTTTACGATCGCAGTGCGGCAAAGCACAGAAGTAGGAGAGGCAAATAATTTAGAAGGTCAAATAAAACGGCGATCTGTATCAGCTACAGTGAAACAACGCGAATAATAATCACGAGTAAATTCTTATCTAAATTATTAATAAGTCGGCTAATTTTATTTTAAAACATGAGAATGTATACTTATATGCTCTTCGAGATACCACAAATTCCTATGAACCTTTTTATCCCAAAGCCCAGTGCTGTCTAATTCTAAAAATTAGGGAATATGTAATTTTTTATGAATTAAAAAAAATTAAATTAGAGAAGACTGAGCCACGAAGGAATAACTAATTAAATACAATTGATTATTTGATCTCTCAATTCCATATTCTACGTTGCGTCATAGAGAAAGCTTTGTATTGCTAACAGTTTTCGAAATTTTCCAAATTTATTTATTCAATCACGAAAGCTCGGATTCGATAAAATTGTGAGTAGTTTTTTCCACACTAATATCTTTATCAGTGTGTAAAATACTTACGATAATTCATATTATATTTAAAATCGATTTATATAGTAAGCATTTTTTCATTCTCATAATTGAAATTTGTCTAATTCGGCTTCCTATTTTGAAAATTTGTGGTATTATTTTGCAATCTTATATTTTTTGTAAACTGATATGCAAGTCACAATATATTTTATTGGTGATAAAAGTTTTTTGTTGGAATTGGCAATGATTAGCTAACTGAATTGCGCCCCAAATGTGATCAAATGCACCCCCCCCCCCTTATTTTGAAAATCAAAGTTTAAATTACGTGACCTTGAAGGTCTTAAAATGCGCGATAAAGAAAAATTCTTATATTCATGGATAACCGAGTTATCAGCGATAAAAATATGGGGGCTGGGGGGCTGGCGTCATTTTCCTGAAATAATTACATTTTTCATATTTATCATAGCTATCTGGTATAACTTCAAATGCGCTCAAATGCGCCACCACTAAAAAAGTTTGTGCTAGCTAATTAACTAGCTAATGGATTCATTCGTCTTAATATGTGTTCATGTGCGCCATAATTTGTCTTTACATTTTACGAATGATGACTAACAAAATGAAAAGTTTATGAATGACATTTTTTCAAATTCATCATAGCAATCTGTCATAGCTTCGAATGCGCTCAACTGTGCCACTCAAATCGCTGGTAACTTGGTTATCAATGTGGCGCAAAATTGTTCTTTATGGCGCATATCAGCGCAATTTGAGATCTTCAAGGTCATGTGATTTAAACTTTGATTTCCAAAATGCAAGAGGGGGGGGGGGTTGTGTATTAAGACAATAAATTTTAATTTTATAATCTGAATGATACATTATAGAGGAAAATAAAATGACAACTAAACAAATTGTTTCAAAATTTGTTGCTTCAGTTTTCGAAACTATTAACCAATATTTTTAAAGTTAACCCCTTACACTCTACTTTACACTTTAATGTTATATATGACCAGGATCGAGAAACATTTCTATTATCTCATAACGTAATTGATAACGTACAAGTTACTCTCACTTTGCCATTTATTCTGCGTCCCTACCATGCTTCACCCTATTGTTTCTTTTCCTTTCTTGATCTATGTCAGTCTTCTTCTCCATAATTCTCTTTTTCGCTCTCTCTCTTCAGTAACAGATCGTCTTCCCTAACTGCATCCTTATTAACCATATCTTCCATTTTCCACTTCTCCCTTCTCAACCATTCTTGAATTTTTTTCCACCATTTTCACCAGTCTTCTGACGTCCACAAGCCGTATCCTTGGGTCCTATTTCATGGAACCTGAGGAAGTTTCCATGCTTTCGGTGGTTGACAAACTGGGCTTCATCAAGAGGTCCAGGGTCAACTACTGACAGCGATGGTTAAATAATAATAATAATTAAGTAATAAGTTATACAATAGGCTTTACAGCTTGAGCGCCAGGGGAGCTCCACAGGGGCTCTCTGCCCGTCATACAACTAACTAACTACGTCTACAAGCCTGTGCCTCTCTAAATACACTTGATATGGAGCAGGTCCTTTTTCTTCTCCACCTCTTTAACTTAAGGGGCGTTCTTTTTATTTTTCTGGACTTCATTTAAGTGCGCATTAACTTTCGTATGTCGTGTAAGTTATCTAACATATTTAAGACTTCGTTCGTCTTCTTGCACTGACTCCCATCCATATCTGATTCCTTCTTCTCTGCTCTCTTCTTTACCTTTCTCTCTTTTAATATTCTTTAGTTAGCTTCTGTGTCTGCTTTCTCCAAGGTCTCTCTTTTTCCATTGGTTAGCATCCAATCTTCTAATTTTCTCTTTTCCTTTCCTTTCTGTGATTTCTTTATCTTTAAACTAAGCTGCTCATTGTCATCTGCACTCTTTAAATCTCCCACTCCAACATCAGCCTGCTTCGAAGCCCCCTTTATTAATCTCTCCGCTTTCCTCGTCTGCTTCTCCTTGTCGCGCATCTTGCTTTGATTGTATGCTAGCACTTCCCCTATCTAAATTCTATCTCCACGTAAAATTCGCATCCAGTTCAACACATTTTTTAAGCTTGTTTGCCTCTATAAGCACTACTACTTGAGTTAGACTCCTTTTTCGAACTTTCCACTATCTTTACCAAGCGGAAATAGAACTGATTTCTGAGTTCAATGTTTATCCGGTTCGACACGACTTTTCGTTTATCCAAATTTACCTTCACTACTCACCCTCCTCTTCGCCATTTACTACTATTGAACCAAGGCAACTTTCTTCACCTTTTGAAAACATTTCCTTACTTTTTTTTCATTCAAAAAATTTAAATGCTCAGTCTGGCACCGAAACATGTCTACGCTGTATTTACGCTAAACTATATATCCGCAATTTTATATATTTTCAAATCACAAACTTTGATTGAAAGTTAATTATTTAGCGGGAAAATAATAATGATGCAACTCAATATTATTCATTGCTTCTTCATTATAATGAATACATGTGTAGGGTTGCAAAAATATATCTTTATAAGAAGCATCTTCACCTGTTCTAAAGTCACGGAAAAGATAACGCACCCCATCAGTCACGCGGGCAGAGAGGAATCATATTCCTCAGCGATCAGATTCCTTTCAGCGTGTTCAGAGGATAGACTAAAATGCACTGTCGAACCATTAACGAACATTAATAAAGGCAGAATAAGTATATATGATGATGAAACTGAACATATCTGGAATACCTTTGTTCTGTTTTTCGAACAACTAAAATTATAATCCGATACACTCATATGCTTCTCCCCAGCGAAATCCATACCTTGTTGAAGGAATTCTACCCGTTGTTCAAGGAATGTCGAACTGACCTTAGGAATGACCCAAAGGCAATCCGCTTCATCCAATTTAAGCTAAATAAATGGACGAGAGGGAAAGACATTAATTTGATCAAAGTTATAAAATTAGATTCCCTCCAAAAAAGTGGCCCACCTCTTGAGCAACACAGACCGGCTCTTTGCCAACAAATGATACTCGTAAATAAAATGGGAAATGTCTTAAAGGTTGACCCCGCATTTGCAAACTTTTGGGATATTCCATCTTAGTCTAAGAAAATAGTCCCCTGTATAGAAATGTGAGGTTCTGTATCTTTGGACGAGGTTGAGATGTCACCTCAAGGCGAAAAGGCCATGTTTCTTAACATGGCCATTTCGTCTTGACGATGATATATCTCAATTACTCGGAACGTGAGCCATTGCATTTTTTGAGGGAGCTAGATCTGCCCACGTGACAGAAGACACAAGAAAAGCGAACCGAGAAGTTCGTTCCCCAGAAGTTCGTCCGTCAGTGGAAGCGAATAATCACTAAGCTGAACTTCATATCTCAGAATTTTTGCAGGGATACAAAATCCGAAAGCAGCAGATCGGATCAATCCTTCACCCGAGCCTTAGGGCACGGATGAAGGACAACTTCGAGTAAAAAGCAATTATAAAGCCAAAGCGCTGTGTCTAGAACCCAAATCTGTTAGTCGTGGAGTTTACAGCCAAAGATGAGAAGCTCCCAACCTCCCACTGATATATTCTTTAAGTACTACCTCCACGTTATGTGTCTATTTAGCACAGTTCCCTAGTTAATAAGAAAAGGTTGTCATTACAGCACCGCCTAAAGTCAGTTCCAAATACTTTCATTTACACCTAAGTCTTGAAAAAGCACAATAATGGAATTTTGATATAGAGATGGATATGTTTATCCTCATTAACGGTAGCGAAATAAACTGGGCAGCTGGCAACAAAAGTTCAGACCGTCCTGCACGCCATTTGACGTCCCATAGAGAAGAATATTTTGGACGTACTAAGTGACTCTAACCACCATCGGAAAAAATAGCTTCAAACTTTTCAGCATCGGACTAAGCAACAGTGCAGAGATGGAATCCCCTGAAAAAGATCACCAACGAGAATCTAGGATCGCTATTATCCAAAGCAAAAAAAGTTACTTTTGCTTACGATGAACGGAACAAAGTTGAAGGTCTGCTCAAGTCCTCCAGGTCGCCCAACTACCTAATTAACTCCTCGGGAAGGGGAGCACTAAAGGCCATATTCTAGCAAAGATAATGGCAGGATTGAGTCATTCGCAGAATGATTGAAAGGAACTTAATTTTATCTCCCGCAGGGATCGTTTAGCATCACTATCAACCAGCCTGTCAGTAACCTTCTACTTATGAGTGTCTTTAGATCTTCTGTCTTTATCTCTTTCTCGTGGACCGTTTTCTTGCAATAACCTCCTTTTAATCGCTATTCTATCATAGTGGTTCCCTCTTTCTGCCACTAGCGTAACTACTTGCTGCAAATGCTTTATTGTATGAAAGGTATAAAAAATGGTATTTGTAAAATTATCGTAGACCCTTGCTGTGAATTCCCCCACGAGCACCGTCCATAAAAGTTTTGGAATCACCGTCACAAAACTGTCTGCGAAAGAGATACCAGTCCAGAAACTAAGTTCATCCTATCCAAATTATTATTCGTCATTGGCGATGAAACAAGCTTTCAAAAGAGCCGCAAAAGACCAGATTTATGAGAGTTGTATGGCACCCTGACGGTGGAGATTGAAGCACCTTTCGAAAGTGTATGAGCAATTAGGGTCTTAAATTTAATTTTTTTATAAACAATTGGCATTTCTCGAGATTTTCTTTTGCCGCGCACCCAAGCGCATCTAATTCAAAACATACTGATATGAGCGTATACAAGTTTGTATAAATACAAATATATATATATATATATAAAACAATATCGTTTTTTCCGCTCTTTGCATTAAGTTGAAATTTATAACGCAAAAATCCAAAACAGTTCTTGATTGCCCTAAAAAAAATGTGAAAAATACTTTTGACCTTGACAATCTGTTTTAAGTTTAAAATTTTTGTTCATAGCTGCGCTTTTCGTTTCAAGAAATACTGTCGTGAGCGTAAAAAAATTGTTTCTAAAAAATATAAAAAGGACAGAATTGAATTTGTTCGGTATTTGTATTAAAAAGAAATTTAAAACAATAAATTTTAAAACAGCTTAAAATTGTTCTAAGCTTTATTTCGCATAATCCAAAAATTTTTGGCGTTTTATATCAAAGGGGAAACTTAAACGATCGATTTTGATTATTTTCGGTTTTATGGCAGTGAATAGGAGAATTAAAAATGGTGCAAAATGATTTCACAAAGTTTTGAAAACTTAGTGACAGTAGAAAATTTAGGATCCTCTCAAAATTTTTTCCTCTGTTTGTATTGGATTTAGAAAAGAAATTAATAACCTCTTTTTTTAAACCAAATGGCCTTAAATTTAGTTTTAAAGAATTTTGAATGGTCCAGAAGCATCCAAATTTATATTTCTTGAAAATCGATCCGTTGGCCAGTGAGAAGCTGAATTATTAAAAAAGCCTAATTTCCAAATTTGATTAAGTTCCAATAATCCAATAATCAGTTAAACAACGGAAGATATTGCTTTCGAAACAAAAACCATTCTTCAAGAAAAAACATTTAATGTCACGAAAAGTAAATTCCCTTACAATATTTTTTAATATTGAATTTTTTAACTGCCGTTTCTAATCATTTCTTTTAAAATCCCCAAAGTTTTGCTGATTCCCAGTTGAAAAAGATAGCGATAGAAAAATTTGTTTTAAATGTTTAAAACAGCATTGCAGACAATGTGTTTTAAAATTTTGGTATTCGAAATAACGTTCCCTGTTAGAAATAACATCATCAGTAATATTATTTAATTTCTTACAAAAAAAACTTGATTGAGTCTCACTAAATTGTACATAATGATGTAATGTATTTGACACATTTCTACGATTTTAGTTTGGAAATAACAGACTTGCGAAAGACAAATAATTTGGAAGGAGAAATGACTCGAATGACATACACTACGGCTATACTTAGAACATTCATTAGTTAAACTCTTACTAAGTTCTTGATAAGTGGGGTTCTTATATTTCAAGATAATGGAGACTTTAACTTTAATTCTGTTTTTTGTCGTCATATTTTGCAGCAACTCTTTTGGTAAATAAAGTCAATTTTATAATGTTTCATATTTTATTAACTGAGTAATAAAGCCTGTGACAGTCAAGATTATTTTCAAAAAATTACTAATTATTTGACGCCCCCATTTCATATGGCACCACGTCGCAGTTCAGACGGTGTACAGCGCCACGTCGCACAAGGGGTGGGAACAAAATAAGTGTCTGTGGACAAATAAATTCCTAGCTTACACTATTAGTTTCATATGGATGTTTTTGGAAATTACAGATTTTTAAATATAAAAAAGATTTGCTTCTTTGGAATAAAAACTTTTAAATTATTTTTTATTTAACACGGTGATTTTGTTCACCGGTAAACAAAATTCTCTGCGTAGTTAGATTTAATTTTTATTTAGTTACTTTTAGTTATTCGTTCATTTTTAAAACAGTTTTTTAATTACTAATTATTCGACGCCTCCATTTCATATGGCACCACGTCCCACAGGTATGGGGGAGGGGATAAGTGCCATAGACAAATAACTTCCTAGCCTACACTGTTCATTCAATATGGACGATTTTAAAATTGAAGATTTTAAAAATTAAAAAATATTTCTTTAAATTAGAAAATTTTAAAATATTTTTTAGTTAACAACGAATTTGACATTTTATTTTATTTGTCATATTTTCCAATATGCAAAATTGTCTCTATAGTTAAGTGTCTTCCATAAGCTAGGTTACCAATTTCAGGCTATTTCGACAACCCTGTCCCCAGTCGTTCTCAATTGTATTTTTGCCATACCCTACATCCCTTAAAAAGTGAAGTAGCCTAGAATTAATTTAAATTAATCTTTATTTATTCTCTCCTTTCTTTGATTTCTTAATTTTTTAAACAAAAAGAAAAATTTTCAACAAAATAAATTAACTTTATATCAAACAGTTATATTTTTAACTTACTGACGATACATTTTGTTTAAAAATCGGAATAGTGCAATTGTAATATAAAATATTAATTTTTAGCTAAAGGAACGAATGTTTAACATAAAATTAAAAATTTGAAAATAAATAGTTAAAGTTTAAAAAAATATCAATTTTAAAATTAACTAGGTCAACTTTCAAACAAGTACTTGAAACGTTCACTAAAAAGGATATTTATAACCAAATAGTTGAATTTTCAACTAAATTTGTTATTATTACAGAAAAAAGATGAATTTTCTATAAAAAAAAATTTTCTGCAAAACGGTTTAATTTCCAACCCTAAAAAATAACATTTGAACAAAAAAGTTTATTTTCCACCAAAACTAGAAAGGATCATTTCTTAATAAAAATATTAATTGTCTATGGAAAATTGATTAATTACATTGTTAATTAAAAATGAATTCTGGAAAAAAGAACAGACTTTTAAACAAAAAAGTTATATTTTCAACAAAAGGGATCAATTTTTAACTCAAATGATAAATGATAAGAAACTAATTTTTAACAAAAGAGTTTATCAGAATAAATAATTTTTTAACCTAGAAAGTTAATTTTTTTTAAGTAGAATATTTAAATTTTCGATCACGAAGGCTAACCTCACAAAATATGAATTATCTAGTTCAACTGTTAACTAAGTATTTGAATTTTTTACTGAAAAGGGTGAATTTTTAACCATAAAGGTAAATTTTCTACTAAAGAGACCAATTAGCTAAGAGACTAAAATGACCAATTAGCTCATTTTCTGACCCAAAACAAATTTTTTCGTAGGCTATTGACTAATAAAATCTTTCTGGTATAGGAAAATCGTTATTATCCGATTTCTTAAAAGAAAATAAGCCCATTCGCTAAAAAATAGCGAAACTGTCAATTTTTTACAGAATTTTTATAAACAATCATGGAATGGCATCTATTTTTAATTAATCATAAGATAACATTAGATTTTATCACATTTTAGTTTTTTTATGAAATCGGCTAATAATATTTTCCCCATACAGGAAATATTTGATTTGTCAATTTCGTTCGGAAAATTGAGTTTATTTGTTGAATAATAGCCAAACACTAACTTAGTTTCCATAAATTGTTTTAAAAAATTCTAAATATCAATTATTTTCGATTAATCGTAATAAAAAAATTATTTCTCTCAACTTTTGTAAAAAAAAATTCTGCAAAAGAATTCTGTATTTGAATGAGCTAAGAATTGCAAACCTCAAGAAGAAAATTTTAATTAACAATTTGTTTACTAGGACTTTATCTGATTTATTTTAAATTATACCTTCTTTCTAAAATCATTGAATAAGTAAAAGCCTCTACTTTTAGAATTTTTCGTGGTCGGTGACCAGTCGGTGCCAGTTTGACCTCATCAGGTTAGGATCAATGTCAATTGAAGGTCAAGATAAAGAAAATCATAGGATCGAAGAAAACCCCTACTCACAATTATTTTATGGGTAGCTGAAACCGAATCCAGGGTAATTTTGACCCTATCTGATCAGGATCAAGCTCAAGTGATGGTCAACATGGGAAAACCCATTGAATCGGCGCCAACCACTACTTTAAGACGTTTTTGGTGTTGTTAAATTCGAATATGGTGTCATTTTAAACCTATCCGGTCGACATGAAGGTCTCTTTGCCAAGGGCAAAATTAAGAAAAGCAGGGAATCAAACTTATGACGTCGAACTAACCCTGGTTTCGGATCCAGCGACCACAAAAACATCTGAAAGATGAGTTTTTTTCTACTTCAATTGTTATCTCAATTTTGAAGTTGAGATGATGTATTCTGATTTGGCGATTTGAAAAACGTCCTCAAGTAGTGGTTGACGCTGATTGAATGTTTTTTTTCATTTTAACCTTCACTCGACCTTGAGTCTAATCTGATGGGGTCAATCGGACCCCGGTTTTGGATTCAGGGAATCGAAAAGCTAATGTGGGAAGAGGTTTTCTTCAATACAGTGGGTTTATTTAATTCGACCTTCCATAGGCCCTGATCCTGACCAGGTAGGCTCAAACTGGCGCCGGATTCGGATTCAGTGACCTCAAAAACGTATCGGCATTGTGGTTTAGCTCGGGTTGCAAATAATTTTTTGTTGAGACTATTTTTGAATAGTATCAGTATATATATATATAAGACCTTGTTTGATAAATATAAAAATTGTACTTCTAAAAAGATAAAACCTCTCACGTTTGTATTTAAATCAAAAATGAAGCAAATTTTTTACCTAAAATAGAAGCACACAACTATTTTTAAAATTAAATTTTTTTTTAAAGAAGTTTCTAGGTCAACTCAATAGTCTTGGCGAAGAATTATTTTGGCAAACGAAACTCTTTTTTGTGTATCGAGCAAAAATTATATGGGCACTAGTTTTATTCTAACAATACACAATTATTATTTCCTCCTCTCACCAACTAATAATTATTTTTGTTAGTCATTACATTAATTTATGACCACTTTTTATGAATTTGAAAGTCCTGAAAAAATAGTATCAAATTAGAAAAACATTTTTTAAACAATTTTTCTTCAGCTGCAATTACTCATTATACCAAATCATTCTAAAATCACTCCAAAATTATCTAAAATCATTCTAAAAAAGCCATTTCGCACAATGATTGTAGAAAAGTGTTTAGGACTAATAGATTGATTCGATGAAGGTTGAAGATATGGGAATTTATGCCT
This sequence comes from Druon quercuslanigerum, assembly GCA_010014905.2. NCBI lineage: Eukaryota > Metazoa > Arthropoda > Insecta > Hymenoptera > Cynipidae > Druon > Druon quercuslanigerum. The sequence continues at coordinate 20,151 of JAAAKG020130726.1, read as the reverse complement.
GATGTAACAAGTTTTGTTTTAAAAATAAAACTTAAATTTTTAAAAATTAATTTCATAGATGTTACAATAAATAATTTCCGACTTCTACTTTCTTTTTGCAGCACTCGATGTGTTACCTAACGAGCCAGAACCTTTGCCTTACATTGAGCTTAAGCATGTTAAACATTATCAAACTGCTAGAACAGGAGGTTATGTTTACACTTTAGAAACAGATAGTTCAGGCTATCTCGACGTAGTGACAGATAAGGCTCACGAATTCGTTATTGGAGTGCTAAAGAATGAAATCTTGCGTCCACTAGTGATTCCTAAAGGTCCTATTCAACCTGCAGAGAAAGAAAACCCTGTGCATTATCAAAAAGTGATTCTACCGATAACTCATGTGGAACGTTTGCGCTATAGTCTATGCCAAGGTCGAGCCAACGTCACTATACCAATATTCGAAAAACATTCGCTGAATGAATACTATTTCAAAACATTCAAAAAAGATCAGACAGTTCGTGCCTTACTATCTTGTTAGGATGGCCTATACCTCAATAAAAAAGTGAAACTGTTTTGTTTTCGCAACTTTCTTTTCTTGAATTATTCACCACTTTACGATTTTTTGTAACAAATATTCAGGGGGTGCTTCCACTGTACTGTCCAATGTAAAAAATGTTTCATGCAAGTTTTAGTATTTTTTTAAACCATGCAGTATCATAGAAAAAAGGAATAAAAATTAGAAAATGAAAATCTGACCTTGAAATAGAGTTTCTAGGTCATTTCGAGGTAACTTGAGGGTCACCATGAAATTTCTCGTTGAAAGCTACTCCAAGAATGAGCTTGACCGATTTGAATAATATTTTGTCTAGACAGTAATTTAAATTTTTCAGGAATTTCGGCACTCAAGGTCATTTCAAGGTCAACCTTAAGGCCACCATTAAATTTCGTGTTGAAAGTTACTCCAAGAATGACCTTGAACGATTTAAATAATATTTTTTCTGGACATTTATTTGTTTCAAGACTTTGCATTCAATGTCATTTCCAGGTAAAATTCAAGGTCACCATTAGATTTCTTGTTGAACGTTACTTCAAAAATTACCTTCACCTATTTAAATAATATTTTATCTGGGTGGTTATTGAGATGTATGGGAAAATTTCAAATCACAAGATTTCTAATTGACTTACGATTTTTTGTAACAAATATTCAGGGGGTGCTTCCGCTGTACTGTCCAATGTAAAAAATGTTTCATGCAAGTTTTAGTATTTTTTTTAAACCATGCAGTATCATAGAAAAAAGGAATGAAAATTAGAAAATAAAAATGTGACCTTTAAATAGAGTTTCGAGGTCATTTCGAGGTAACTTGAGGGTCACCATGAAATTTCTCGTTGAAAGCTACTCCAAGAATGAGCTTGACCGATTTAAATAATATTTTGTCTAGACATTTATTTGTTTCAAGACTTTGCATTCAATGTCATTTCCAGGTCAAATTGAAGGTCACCATTACATTTCTTGTTGAACGTTACTTCAAAAATGACCTTCACCTATTTAAATAATATTTTATCTGGGTGGTTATTGAGGTGCATGGGAAAATTTCAAATTACAAGATTTCTAATTGACTAAAACTAAAATCCCGAATTTAAAAATATCTGGCACTAAAATTCACCAACTTCGTGACAGAGTTATGAAATAAAAGAGTCCTTAAATTCCCGCAAATATTGCAAATTACGAAATGTGGAACTGGTGAACATATTTAATTGATTAATAATTTACGAGCTGTTTATGAAATCATAAATAAATCAAGCAATTTAATTATTTATATTTTTCTGTCCGCAAAAATGGAAACCTATCACAAAGATATCTGAAACATCGAATTAGGGTCGGATTTTTTTATATAAATAGAGATAAAAAATAATTCATAATAATTCATAATAATTTATGATAATTTATAAAAATTTCTATCGATTATTACTATCTTTCAAGTGTACAGATTGTGGAAGCTAAAGACGTTGACGATGAATGGTCAAAGTTCCTAAAATTAGAAAAGATTTTCATTTTTCCTGTTATGAGTCTCAAATTTGAATATCAGCGTCATACTACACCTTAACAGTTGTGCTCTGCTTAATTAAAATGCTTGGTTTCAAAGTTAGTAGTTTAGTCACTAGTTTCACAAACCAATCGAATTTGAAAAATGTTGGTATAAAAATTCCAACACAATTCATGTCCGGATACGGTATGATGGCCGATTTTAAACATTTTTAAAAAGCATTGGCCTATTTTCGTAATTTTGTTTTCTTGCATTAAAAAACCAGCATTTTTAATGGGAAATATAACATTATAGGCAGTACAAAATCCACTTCAATTTTCAGAATTATTGGAGAATTTTCGGAAATTTAGAACGCTGCCAGTGAGCGGATCTATTTATAAAAATGGCTGGATTAGAAAATATCATTAAAATACAAGAAGAATTAGGGGTTTTTCTTTGATAGAAACACACTTTTCTCAAATTTTCCTTACGATTTAAATTAATTTTGGAATCCATTTCAACTATACATTTATTTATGTATAATAATTAAAGAGAGGTGAATTTGCTAGTATTAAAAATTATTTATAAGTTTATTTAATAATTATTGCAGCATTCCACCTGATACATCCATAACATATGGATTGGCTTTTCTTTCATAATCGCTTTTGCTAATTATAATTAAGTCTTGTAAACAAGATTTCCCAACTTTTAGCGTGCACATCACTAACGCTACCTGGCTGGGGTTTGGCCCAGGTGGTTGACCCACAAACAACCCTCGAGCTTCCTTGAATTTGTAGTGGCGCCAGATAGGGTCCTCCCTATCAGAACCTCGGTGGATGCATTCCAGTGTCGGCTGGCAGGGTCCTTTATCTCGGCTAACTCTAAGTATAAGACAACAAGGAGGGGTATAGCTCTCATGAGTGAGAGAGAGAGAGAGACACATTAAATAATTCTATTCACAACCGATTTCTCATTCTAGAACTTTAGACTTATTTATTTATAATTATTAAGGAAGTGAAACAAATCAACGAGAGGCTTATATACACAATAAAATGAAACTGATTCACGAGAGGCTTCCATACACTATATCCTAACTTCTAAGCTAACCTCTTACTACCACAAAGAGACGCAGATAGACACCCGGTTTCATGCACCCTGCGCGTTCCATAAAAAGATGACCAGAGACACCGGCGCCCTGCCCTACGATCATTAGCCTTCTTGGAATTTGTGTTGCCTGATCGTTTGGAGGGATTCACTCACCTCAACTCGTCACATTAAGTCTTTCAATGAAGCGCCCCTCCAAGTTGCAAGCCACATAGGGGTCTCTGGCAATCATCTACCATAACCGCACTTAAAACACTCGCAAAATAAAGACCAAATCTTTTTCGCGGATCACAATCGAGGCGTGAAGGCACTTAAAACGGGTGTAGGAAAGCCCACTTACTTTGAAGCCACATGGCTGTGGAAATGGTGTTTCGGGAGTCGACCGTTCCTACCGGTTCTGGAGCCAACTCTGCCTGTTTCGCTCGTTCAGTCCGCTAGCCGGTATTTTCTTTTGGACCTTCCGTCTTTCGGGTGCGGCCGCTTTGATTGGCTGGTTCCAACGAGCGCGATCCAATGGTCGTTTTCCACCCTGTTCAAACCCCTGGTAGGATCTGTGCTGCCGATTTGTTTTCTCCCACGGACTATCGAGGTTGCCATTGGTCGAGCGTACTTCGTTCTTGCGTGGCTACCCTGACTTGCGTCAGGTTGATTCGCCACGTGGTGCTTCAGGGGTGACTTAGTTTGTTTTGGTGGTCCGTCTGGTTCTGCCCCTTGCCGCTGGTCACGGTACTACATAATTCTGCCGGTCGCCAGTTGGTGCTACCTCTTGGGATCGGCGCTGACTTGTTGCGCACACCCTTCCATCTTCCGACCTACCTCTTATGGTCACTGGCGGATGGCTACATACTGCTGTTGACAACTCCGTGTTTACGAACTGTCACACTGTCCATCATGTGGATACTTTTGCCTATATGGGATGCTGGAATTCTGGATTCGTCGCCGCCACGATGTGTCTTACTAGTCCTCTTCAGGTACCCTCGCCATCGACTATGATCCCTTACATTTTTTTGTTTGTTTATTTGTACACGTTTTCATTCACACACTTTACTCTACACGTCACTTAAGAATTAGTCCCTTTTAAATTCTCTTATTGATTTTTAATGCCGTGGCTACAATTCTGTTCCTTGCTTAAATTCTATCATGCTTAATAATCTATCAAATAACAGAATACGTTTTTCTTAGCCACGCGCGCGTGATTCTAATTATACTTAGTACAGGCTTTGGCGAAACCCCGCGAAGTTTTTCTCCTTTCCATTTGTTATCTCTTTTTTTTTTGTTAAACTTCGTTACAGTCTATAATTAAAAGTCTATTAATAGATAGATGGAAAATAGTGATTTCATGTGTCTGAGTGAATAATTAATTATAAATAGAGTTAGATGTAAAATGTCAAATACTTTAGACCAGATAAAAGACCATAATGATGTTAAGAAGATTCGTTAATCAATTTTCTACTCGACGTTTTCAGAGTCAAATGCTCTCTTCATCAGGAAATTTAGTTTCAAATTATAACTCAATAGATATTATAAAAGAAAACAGGGGGCTGACTCATACTGCGGCTCAAATTCGTTGCTTTAAGCCAATATTTTAAACTAGCGAGTATATTGTATAAATTTCGTTGGAGTCATTGAATTTTTTATTTTTACATTTTTATCTCGTAACCTCAAGGACACTGCTTGACTGCTCTCACTTGCATCGCAGCGTTGTTGTTTGTGGTTTCCTCTTCGTGGCGCTAGCGTCCAGACAAATTTCTTAAATTTAATGACGGAACACTTTTTGGGTGCTTTTGCAAGAAGATTCACTTGAAACCGCTTTCGTCCCATGCATATAACCTTGAGTTGTTTTAAATTAAATAAAAGCATAGAGACTTTAGAAAAATTCATTTATGTTAAGTCATAGGATATTTATTTAAGATATTTTTTGAAGCGAAGAAAGAATCTCGTGAACTTTTTAAACTGCGCTTTCGTATAAATAAAAATTTATAATTTTAGTTGTAAATTTATCTTTTTGTGTTAAAACTCAGGTATCCCAGTTCAATATTCAATTATATTTCAAAATTCAGCTTCTGTTGAGAATTAATTTTTTAACTAAAATTTAATTTTTTTATGTTAGAAATTTATCTGTTTAAATTTTAGTTGACAATTTATCTTTTTTAATTTAAAATGCATGCATTTGATTAAAAGTTGTTTATTATTAAATAGGTTCTGAACACAGCCACACCTTTCAAGGGTCCTATGTTATAAATAAAGTTATATTTTTACCTGAAGGCAATTTATTCCTTTTTAAACGAAATTAATACTTTCAATTAGAATTTTTTAGGAAAATTAGAATTTTTCAGGAATATGTACCTTTTCTCCGTTTTACCTAATAAAATCTGGAAAGATTTCAACCCTCTTAATTAAGAGGAGTTATGACATTCGTTTACATTATTCTAAGGGTCTATTTGAAATAAAGATGCACTTTCAAATCATATTTTATTATTCTTTGATAATAAATAAGATAATTATTAGATAATTCAAAGTCACTTTTTTGTAATTTAGGTCTTTTTTAATTTATTAAAAAAGACCGATTTCAGTAAATTCGATTTTCAGTAAAATCGAATTTTTCGTATCTGTCACTCCAAAATCTTATTTTAGAATCAGGAAAAGTATATTGGGCAATTTAGCATTCATTATTTATCATAAATATTAAATCTGAATATTTATTTAATAAATACATTTGAAATTTTCAAAATTGAATATCTTGGAGAAGAAAAAGATATTTTAGCAAACTCAACGGCAATTGAAAGAGAAATACTTTAAAATGTTATGCACAATTTTTGAGAAAAAAATAAGGAGGGACAGTAAATAACCTTAAATATAGGCAAAAAAGAAGTTTTTGGTAGACCTTAAATTAATGAATCTGATATAATGTTTTATACAGGATAAAAACTATTTAGGACAGTAAATTAATTTAAGCAACTATGATATCTTAATAAAGAACGTTTCATCTACAAGTCTATTTATCTCATTAACGCTAATTGTGTAAAACCAAAATATCTTTCCCGTCAAACTAATGACCACTTATTATCTTTTGTTTCGCTATAACTTTATGGATCGAATCCATTTCAAATCAGACAGGTTCTACACTTGAAGTTGCAGAATCTCTCAGGGTCCCAAATATGTTGTTTTTAGAGGAAATCAGGCGATACGTATTTTTGCGATTTGCAAAAAGAAATGTTGCCGGAATTCTTCCCAGATATGGATAAAGTTTTTTTCCGCTGGTTTTTCTGAAAATACTACTACTATATACTACTAATATCATGAGGAAAATACCTTGAAAGTTTTATGCGGGCTAAATAACTTTTGTGGCCATGAAAATTCTTTTTCATACAATCGAATTCTCGCATTTTTCTTGTAAACAGCAATAGATACGAAAAAATGTTTCAAAAAGTGTGGTACAGTCAAGAGAGTTCTACAAAAAGTTCTGTTACTCATTTACGATATCTTGCAGCATTTTCGAGAAAGATACAAAAATTCAATTTTCATGAGCAAAAAAATTCTCTTCTCTCTTGGCTTCAGAAAATACCCACCATTTTTGTTTGAACATTAAGAAAATTATATGTCTACGTAAGGAAAACTTCCTGTGAGATTGACGTGGACTAAACAATTTTTATCTTTAGAAAATCATTTTTGAACAACGCGAATTTTCAAATTTTTTAATGAAATAAGTTTAGGAGTTTTGGCACTTCAATCACGATAGTTTTAGCATCAGTGATGGCTTCCAGGTTTGAGTGTTTTAGATTGTGATCAGTAGCAAAATATTTTTAAATTCCCTCAATTCCCTCATAATCTCTTTTTCCATGTCCTGTTGCAGAGAAAACCCAATACTTTGTTAACTGGTGACTCTGATAACTCGTTAAATAATATTCGGGATTTAAAAAGAGTATGTGCTCCATCTGTGATAATCGTTATTTTTTAAAATGATTTAGCAAGAGAATCGTCTTCCAATTTTTTTATAATACGATTCCTTGCTAAAAGAGCGTGCTTAGAACCATGTTTTTTCTTCGTCAGTGAGAATACCAAAGATCTGTGTTTTGTCAACGCGATAGCAAACTGCTGTGAGTATTGACATTTAAAGAATTTTCCAGTAAGGACTTTCAATTTAATTTTTTAAAACCCTTTTCCAATTATCTGCAAATTCTCCGTGTAGAAGGATGTTTTTTGGATTACATTATTCTTCTTCTTTTACTCTGATTATTTCTTTCCTTTGAATGTCTTTCTCGTATTTATGGACACTTGCGTTCACTGTCCAATGTCTTAGTTCTTTCAGAAATGTATTAAATGATTTATTGCGTTTTTCTAAATCCTCTTTGTTCTATTAAGCAAAAGTCACTACTTCACAAGCTACCTCTTCTGAGATGATAAGTTTCTGACAGACGCACACTTACGTTAGAGGATCGATGACAAGTCATTTTGTCTGCCGTGAATAAAATTTAGATCTTCCAATGACTGCTGATGGGTTTGTTTTTACAATAATTTTATACATTTTGTTAATGCTCTGCGTTAAGAAACGATTTACCTTCTTTATCTTTTTCCCATTTTCATAAACATTTATGACGTCCTTCTTATTTGGACTGCGTAGTACAATCCATGTCATCATTTAAAAAACATTCTTGTGCGAACTTGAGATGTTGGTCAGGAATAGGTCGACCGCTGTATGGATTAGGCAAATCATAAAAGCCTTCGCGATTTTTTATTTTTCGTGCTTCATCCACCATATACATTCTAACTGAAAATTTCAAAAGAATATCATTGTTCGGAAGGTCATCAGGTAACAGTGTAAAAAGGCGGATCTCTTTTGATTTTGTTTTGCAATTTCGCAAACCCAATCCAAGGTTTCTTACGAACACAAGTAAGTGATTTAATATTTCTTTCGTAATTCTTTAAACTTTGCAAAACATTTTTAAAACATTTGTCGTATCTATTATTGTTTCCTAGAAAAATGCGAGCATTCGATTTTATGAAAAAAAATTCTCCTTACCACAAAAGTTATTTAGCCGGCTTAAAATCACAAGTTATGTTCTTCATGATAGTACGAATTGGATACAAAATTGGCAAAAAATATAAGTGTGGACTCTTTTTAAAACAAAGCCAAAAATTCAAATACGCGTAACTCCTTTAAAGTTTTTTTTCGCAAATCGCAAAAACACGTATCGCCTAATTTCGTCGAAAAAAACGTTTAGTATATAATTGTTTAGTTTGTCAATACCGGGAATTTTCAAATAATAAAATTCCGAGCTTGTACTGGAAATTTTCGAAAAGGAACAAGATTCTAAATGGGAACAAGAAATTTTTTGAAAGAATTCTAATTCTGGATTAAAGCAGGGAATTGTCAAACTGTAATCTGTTATGAGTTGAAGCTGGCATTTATCCAAAAGAATTATAATTTGCCTTGGAACAGGAAATATTAAATTTAAATAAATTTCTAGCTGGAACAGGAAATATTTAAAAAAAAAAAAAGAATTTTAATTCTAAGTTGAAAGGGGATATTTTCGAGAAAAAACTTCAAATTATGAATTGAAAAAGGAGATTTAAAAAGCAATTATAATTCTTAGTTAAAAAAGAGACTTTTCGAAAAGGATTAAAACACTTGATTTTAACAGAGATAATAATAAATATTCCATAATATTCCATAGAAGTAGAAATACTATAGTCGATTTCTGCTTTACTACATTACTACCAAGATGGAGGTTACCCGATTTCATCTAAAGGCTCTTATTGTAAGTTTAATAAGTTTTTTTTCTTTTTGACGTCTATTCTAGAATGTGTGTTGTTACTAATAAATTCCCCTGACAATAAAAACAGTGATTTTTCGAAACCTTAGAAAAAATAGAAATAAAAACTTGTCCAATAGAGTTATAAACAACTTCTGCTGTTCCTTTTATCCTAAAAGTTTATTATTTATTGCGATTATTACTTATTTGCTTCTCGATATTATTTAAATAAAAGAAATACCTTTTTCCCAATGCACAATGCTCTCTAAATCTATCGATTAGTCAAACTTGCCTCATTTTTTTAATTTTAATCTAGTGTTTCTGATATATGATTTCTTTTTGTAGCACTGTCTCGGATGGAAGCGTTATGGATTTCAAAAGAGGCTATTACGACGTAATAACAGATGATGTTGACGATTTCGTCATTGAAGTAATAAAATCTGATCTTTTCTGTCAGTTAATGGTTTCTAAAAGGAATCTTCCTTTTTCCAAAAAAAGCTAGAAGCCCTAAAAAATATCAAAGAGTTATAGTACGGATATAACCTAATGAGGCTAGGATAATGATAGAGCGTAACGAGATTGAAAATTACCTGGAGTTTGCTAGGACAGGGAAATCGTTATGTGATTGTCAGGATCATTCAAATAAGGAAACAGAATATTTTTATGTTTTCATAATATTCCTTTCTTGAATGACTGAACAGTTTTAAATTATCACTGAGAATAACTCTTTATCACTACTTCCTTTCTTATTTTCCGTGCTTAATTACCAACAAAATAATTTCTTATTCACTTTGGAAGCGCCTTCCGTTTCATGTCTCGTCTTAAGCTTTCATTTTATCCTTGCTTTCATTAACTAGTAATTTTGCTCTACGGAAAATTCTTCTTTGGATAAATGTAAGAGACAAAGATTCGTGTTCCTTGATATGCGATTTTTCTCTCTCATAGATAACACTAGCACACACAAAAAATTGTCTGAACTTTTGAACAGACAACGTTGTTGTTATGTTTTTGAGGTCGCTAAATGAGAATCCGGTTGCACTTTTTTCGGTTCAACAAATTACAGTATAATGCTGAGTACTCCCTGTTCCGATCATTTCTGCTCCTAACCTCAGAAACGTTAAACCTAACCTCAAAACTGCCTCCAATAAGCCAGAATAAAACATTTTCCAGCAAAAGTAGCCAAATTTTCATTTTTTCTGTGGTTACCTCATTGATTCTATCTTTCCCCGTATCCTTTTATGTCACAAATCAGGACCAATCTAAAAAAATCAAACATAAACTGAAAAATCGCCTTAATCCGTGAGCATAGCCGATCCGTTAGTTAGAAAACGAGAAACGGCCTCAATGTTTCATTCTAATTTTAAAACTAAATTTTGGAATAGCATAAGTAGCCCCTTTTTTGCTGAAAATGAATCTCGTCGACGTTTTCATCCATATTTGGGCTTGAATAACTGGAAGAAACAATGTTTGTACAATCTCAGGGTAACTCTCACGTCTGACCTATGATAACTGAAATTTTTCTTCTGAAAATTCATCCTATTTTGACGCTTTTTTATAAACTTTACAGTGTCATATGCGTCCAAAAATCGAGGCCTTCACTCCTTTTCGAACTAACGGATCAGCTAGCATCGCGGATTACGGTGACTTTTGAGGTTATGGCAAAATTTGTTAGGTCGAAGTGACCTGAAAAAATGAAAATTCAGCCATTGGTCATATTATAAAAACAAAGAGGTCTGCTTTGACAATTTTGGGAGCGTATATTTTGAGGTTTGGAATTGACTTAAAAGTTTCCGAGGATAAAGGGCCCCGAATCAATACGCAACGACTCAAAAAAGATAAAATTACTTCGTTTGAGCTTATTTTACCCCTACAGCAGGAAGATCGTTTATTCTGGCTAATTGGAGGATCTACGGTCCCGAAAAACCTGCAAAAGTGTGAAAAACCTGATTCACCAACCTCAAACAACCTTAAAAACATAAGACCAACATGGTTTGGTTAAAAGTTGCGACAACTTTTTTATTTTGTGTACCTTTGTAATCACACTGATTCATTGACTACCACATGATTCACTATCTACCCCTAACCATATATTGAGTTTGAGCTTTAGCTTTTACTTTTCTATTCTTGTACTGTCGCTTCCCTCTTTTTTATTTCAGAAACACGTAAAATATCTAGCTTTCTTACGAGCATTGTTTCCTGTAACTGTCTTTTCTTTAAATCATTCACTCTACTAGTATGATAAAAACTCAGTCTCCATGCGTCGCCTGAGGCGTGAAGCTACTCTATTTTTTGCTTTATTATTCATTTGAATTATAGGCTCAACTGTCAAGTTAATTTGAGAAATGTATTTTTCGAGTAAAAACCATTTTTAAAATAATCAGCCAGTCGTCGTAAGATGGTGAGTCCAAAATAATTAGTCAAGTCGCTGTAAGGTGCATAGTCCAGTTATAACGTCAGTTCCACCCGTCTTTGGTCAATGGAGAGGAAATATAGTAAAATTACTAGAACAGAAATAGTCATGGCTGATTTGTGCTGGATACTAAAGACAACACTAGCCTTTTGCTGTTTACTAAAAGATGAAAAAATGTGTGCATTTCTCAAAAGTTTCAGAAAATTTCTCAATATATTGCATGTTTCCCTCTGCCGATATAATCCCTAAAGTCTTTTAAAATCCCTTGTAACCCTAAGAAGCTCCTGTGAGTTCGTGTCAGTTCTCTACAATACCTACAATTTTTCAAAGCTCTTTGCAAATTCCTTAAAATATAAAAAAATCTCTAATCTGCTTAGAATATTTCTGCTCTCTGCGCCTACTATGATAAGGTGCTAATTTCCCTTCATCTCGGGCGAAAGGATGAGCAAGGTGATGTCGTACCGTCCTGGGAAGCTGTCGGTTAATACAGGACATCGATTACCTTCCCAGTGGTGTGTGTCACTCCATTTGTCGCTCCCATACTTTTCAGAGGAGAGGCTAGGGGATCTCTTATACCTAGTCACTTGTCTCTTGTGGATTTCCGGTAATGTTCAGAGCGAAGTCCAAAAAGAAAAAATAACACTTCTTTTTTCTCCACGGCTCAAAAAATCCATCTCTCGACTAATGTGGCCGGTCCAAAAGGAATTTGATTCCATGTGTCGCTGACGAATTGAATTAATTTGATTTCTATTTGCGCACGTTCACTAAGGTATAATACGTGCGGACGCTGGATACCAACTGGTGAGAGATTGTTCTGAGTTAAAACTCTTGTACTGGCAGAAAGTGTCAAGAAGTTAAAACTGACAATAAAATACGGTTAGAAAATACGTTATAGAACGTAAAACTTTAAGTATTTTTTTGATATCAATGGTTTCTATTTAACTTCAGGGTATAAACAAACCTTTGCACACTGCAAATTCTGGTAGATGAAATTCTTACTGAGCTTCAAAATATCAAATCTCAAATAAAACGATTAAAGCCACGTAAAGTGAAGGTGAATGGCAAAATATATTATGTCGAGTATGAGTTGATTTGCACGATGAATGATGGAAAAGTGCGCTAAGCCTTTACGAAAACTAATGCTTCGACTAATTGTAATGTCTGTGGTGCTAAGCCTGACGAAATGAACTAGCTAGACACAAAATGCATTTTTTTGGAAAAATGGCCAAAACAATGCATGATTGTTTTCAATTTGCAAAGTGTCAAAGCAAAGAATGTTCGGAAAGACACCCCTAGTTGAGTTCATATACAAAATGTGAGCCTATCCATTGAAAAATCGCTAAACTGTTAATATGTTCATAAAAATGGTTTAAACAATTGCCAAAAATAATCTATTCTTAATTAATGGTATTGGAACATTCGTTTATCCCACAATTTAAATAAAATCTATTAATTTCACTGAGGTAAACATTGCCAATCACAAAAAATGATTTTTTATCAATAATCTGTTTATAACACAATAACATTTTTTTAAGATGATTTTTAAGATAAGCAAGAAACGTTGTAATCGGATCAATAGTGTAAGTTAAAAATTGATTTCTCCATGGGTACTCTCTTTGCCCCAATGTTCGTCGCCGCGTTCGGTAGCGTACAGCTTCATGTCGTACAGTGTTTCTCTAGGAGAAGGCTCACAATGTCAGCCCCCACCCCCTGGAAAAAACCTTTTACAAAAACTTATTGTCTGCAAAATATCTAGCTAGTCGTTTGACGCATGTCTGGAATAATATTGTTTATCACTGTGAGAAGTGATGTTTAAATTTTTCACCCTGTGGGAAGACTTTTCTGCTTTTGTTAGTCTTCTAATATCCATGTTGCTGTGAGAAGTGATGCTTTAATTTTCCACCCTGAGGGAAGACCTTTGCGCGTTTTCCGGGTTTTTTTCTGGTAGGGATGTCCAGACAAGTCTCAAGTGGATGGGTTGGCCTCTCGCAGAGCCAAGTTTTTGTGGGAAGTGATGTCCTGTGAGGGGGATTAAAATAGGTAGTCTTGTCCTGGAGAAGCCTGCCCGGTATAGGCTTCTCCAGGTCCGAAACCGGTCTTTTAAAATTTATCGTACCTACAATATATTCATGACACAAATAAATTACTTAACTTTCCATCGCGTAAAAACATGGGTCTTATCTCTCTGATTTGTACCTACATTTCGTATTCTTCTGTCTGTTTGAAGTTTATTATCAAAGGCAATAAAATTTGAAAGAGCACATAAGACAGTGACTATAATCAGATACACACTTGAATAATACGCATTCGAATAATATTCAATTGGTTAAGCTATTATGAAAATTCTTGATAAGTAGGTTTCTGTTTAAAAAAATGAAGACTATGATTTTGAGTCTGTGTTTCATCGTTGTCATTTTCAGTAACTCTATTGGTAAATACAATAACATTCATTTTATTTAGTGCTTAATTAATTACAGTACTTTGTACGTATATCCTTCGAAGATCGATCAATTTCAAATAAATCCTTTTCTTTAAAAATATAGTGATCTCTATATTTTTAAATTATTGAAATTTAAGAAATTTGTAGTAAAATTCTATCGAGCAAACTAGAGAAGCTTATGCCACTGAAGAATAATTGATAAAAGAGCACTAAATATTTGATGCATCCAATCCATATGGCGCCACGTATCGCTTTACGTGGCGTACAGTGCGACATCATACAGTGGATTGAAAAACGTTTCGGTTTCTTGATTAACTTTTATTTATTTAACCTTTATTATAAATAATTTTAGCGAGAATAATTTAAAAATTTTCTTATAAATTTATTAAAGAACTAATGCAAAATTTTTGTTTTATTAGAACTGGCAGATGTTAGCTCATTCAAATCCAGAGTTTTGTTATAAACTGTGAAATTAATGAATGCTTCATTACATTTAATTGAAAATAGATACTATTTGTCCATTTTTTATAAAAAATCTATGAACAAATTCATAGTTCCCTATAATTTAACGAACTAGCTCAGGTTTTTTACGGAATCAACTAAGAATATACGCCTGATCATGTTTTGCAACGACCCTTTCCTAATTGATACAAGTTATCAAGAATTTCAAGCATTTTTACAGCCAACAAGTGTATCGTGAGAGTCATCGAAAAGAAATTATTATTTGATTCTTCAAAAATATATTGAGCCAATTCTTCGACAAAAGGCTTAACTCTGCATTGAGTTATGGAAATTGTTCAAATAATAATAAGTCGTACATTTGCAAAGTATGAAAGAAAAAAGTTTTTAAAAAAGCATTCTTTGATGATTTATTAAAAAAATTAAACCTATGTGTTGTTGTTATAGTTGGTTAGTGAAACTTCAAAAATTTATTAACGATTAGCACAATAATTAGAAGAAGGGTGGACAAAGCGGGAATATATGCATGATGCATTAATAATTGTCTTTTTTCAGCATTCGCGATGATGCGAAATACGGGGCGCTTTATTCTACTTCCTCATATTAAACTTTATAATGTTAAACATTACGAAACCGATGGGAATCCAGGACGTGTTTTACCTTTAAGTAAAATGAAATATCTCGAAGTAGTCACAGATGAGATTCATGAATTCATCCTTGGAGTAATTGAATCTGGTGTTTTTTGTCCACTAGTGGTTCCCAAAGGGAATCATGCTACTTCTCAAGAACCTCCACAAAACCCTGAGGAATATAAAAGAGTTATCGTACGGTTAGAACGAGACATAATAGAAAGTCTGCAGATTAAATTTTGGCCAGCACCGATGATGCCAGGACACAGAGATCACCAAGATAAGGCTTTCAAGATTATTCCAATAGGGACTGAACATTCTCTCAATAATAAGTTTTTCAAACCAGTTGATCCAGATCAGATAGAACGTGCCATGATATATTAGGATTGTCTATTTCTAAGATAAAGGAAAATCAAAGTTGTGCAAAATCGCAACTGTCGTTTTTTGAATTTTTTAGTAGTTTATACCACATCCACTTAAACTTTATAATCTTCTATTAGTATTTAAAATGTGGAAGCACACAAATTACAATATTTCTATATTTTCATATTACATTATGAAGAACAATAAAAATACAATGAAAAAAATCTGCTTGAAAGGTTTATTCAGTTTTAAAATTTCACGTGACACCTTTTGGTACTTGTGCAGAAAAGTTTAATAAACTGAAGAAAGTTTTGGTTACGTTAAACTTTCACGTTCGCAACGCTAAAAATTTCTGCTTACATTTTAGGAAATGTTTGGCAGTCTCTTTCTTCCTCCGAAAATATAAGATTTAAATTTGTTAGCTATACAGGGTGTCTAAAAAGTCCCGGGACGGATGGATATTACCTCAGGTAAAATATTTTTCAAACAAGTGAAGTTCATTCCTGAAGTAAATTTCAACAAGGCATTCAATGATGACCTTAATTTTGACCTTGAAGTTGACTTTCGTGGCTTTTTGAAGGTCAACTTTGTTTTTCTAAATGGAAACCCCCTTTTTTTACATTTGCAATTGATAGAGCGAAAAATTCTATGTTCGGATACGTACCCAAGTCATAGGTCAATTGTAACTTACAAGGTCAGTTAGAGGTTATTTAAAATTAACAAAGTTTTCCAAAAGGTCAGTGCAATTCCTGAAGTAAATTTTAATGATAAATTAATTGGTGAGCTTTGTATTGATCTTGGTGATGATCTTCAAGGGTTTTTCAAGGTTTTTTAAGCAGCTTACGTTTACGTTTAGCATTACCTAGGAACAACGACGTGGTCATAGGTCAATTGTAACTTTCAAGGTCAGTTAGAGGTTATTTGAAATTAACAAAGTTTTCCAACAGGTCAGTGCAATTCCTGAAGTAAATTTCAACGAGAAATTAATTGGTGAGCTCTTTATTGATCTCGGTGATGATCTTCAAGGTTTTTAAAGGTTTTTCAAGCAGGTTACGTTAACGTTTAGCATTACCCAGAAACAACGACGTGGGCGTAGTAAATTCTGTTCCCTCTGGGGTGCTTGATTAGCGTGAGTCCTTGAGCTTCTTGACAAAAAGCTATGCGATTGTAAAAATGAGTTACAGCATTACGAATCATCTCCCTATCAATCAAAGTAGCCTGTTGCAGAATACGATTCTGCAATTCGTTTAAGCTTTAAGGTTGCGTTGAGTTTACTTTGCTCTTTAAATAACCCCAAAGAAATAGTCGAGAGGCGTCATATCAGGAGATCTAGCAGGCCACTCGATTTCACCCCTTCTTCCAATTTACCTATAAGGGAACTGAGTATCCAAATATGCTTGAACCTCCCTACCGTAATGAGCTGCTGCTCCGTCCTGCTGGAACCAAGTATTTTGAATATTATCGCCTGTACTCTCCCTTATTTTTGGCATAATTTGGTTTCTAAGAAGCTTTTCATATGCACGGGCATTGAGATTACCATCGATGAAGAAAGGGCCTATCAATGTATCATTGAAGATACTGGCCCAAACATTAATCTTTTGTAGATACTGTGTGTGACTCTCCAACATTCAATCAGGATTTGTATCGGACCAATATCTACAATTTTGCCTGTTAACTTCACCTTTTAAAGTGAAAGTAGCTTTATCTGAAAATACTGTATTGTACAAGAAAAAAGGATCCCTATCAATTCTGTCCATCATAATTTCACAAAATTCAACCCGACGATCAAGATCGTCTTCATTGAGCTCTTGTACCAGATGAACTTTGTAAGGATGGAAATTAATGCTTTTTAAAATATTTCGCAATGTCTAAGTTTCAACGTCACGCTCATTACTAGCTCAACGTAAACTAAGGAGTGGGTTTTCAATAAATGCTTGGGCTATGTCCATCTGCATCTCCTCAGATCCTGCATATAATGGCCGACCAGTTCTCTGAAGGTCCTTGATAGATCCATTATTCATAAAGCGCCTTACAGTTCGTTCTCCATTACGAAAGGTGCGATTAAAAAGCAAACGAACTTGACCATAAGATCGAACTCGATCTCCCTAACCACGCATGATTAATACAGATACGCTCTCTCGTTCCGAAAGTTTAGTTTGCGCCATAATAATCTTTTTGCGAAAGATAGTAAGTATGTACTAGTAATACGTAAATTTGATTTTGATTCGTAATATTCGTATGGAAAAACGGTATAGGACTGTATAACTCTTTGAGGAGGAACAGAACTCTCACCAGAACACCTGGAACTCTAACTGACTTAGAACTTTACAATTCACCTATGATTTGGGCACGTACCTGAGCGTAGAATTTCCCGCTCTATGGATTGCAGATGTAAAAAAGGGGGGTTTAAATGTTAAAAAACAAAATTGACCTTTAAAAAGTGACGACGGTCAACTTTAAGGTCAAAATAAAGGTCACCATTGAATTCCTCGTTAAAATTTACTTCAGGAAATACCTTTACTTTTCTGAAAAATGTTTTGCCTGAGGAAATATCCAACCGTCCCGGGACTTTTCAGACAATCTGTATAAGCAGGCATCACATAAAATGCCCTTTTTCTGGGAATGTACGTGGCGCCCTTCTACCAAAGAATCAACTGCAATTTGGGCATACAAATGAGTTGGCTATTTGCTTCCCTTTTATAAGTAATCATTACAAAACTTTATTTTTACCCTTATCCATAAAAATCTGATTCTTTAAACCATTTAACTATAAGTGATGGACTACTTTCATAACTTAACGTGGTTTTCTGGACTGAATTTTTCTTAAGGCTGAATTATAGTTTCTCTGAAATAGCGGGGATCCATTCTCTAAACTTGGCAAGTTTAGGAATCTCCTCAGAATCAAAGACATTGCTTCTTTCAAATTCGCATGGTATCAAACCACCACGAGCCTTAATTAGCTATGCTCTAGACACCTTAATTGAGCAACTGACTGTAAGTAAGCTGTTTTAATATCGGTTTTCTCTAAATAGAATAAGATGATAAAAAAGACAGGTTGACTAGATTACTTAGAAAAGGAACGCGGAGAGAAGAGTACCAGAGTACCAGAATAGCAAGATTTAGATTGGGAAACGAGGCAAAAGAGGGGATTATTTGGGAAAAGAAAGAGAATAGAAAGTGGAAAATATGTGAATGGGAGGAGGGAACATCGGAGCACGTATCGGAAGGATTTAGGAGAGGAATGAAAGATAAAGGAAGCTAGCAAGAGAATGTGGTTAAGATTCTAAGTGAGGATAGATTAGGAGAAGAATAGATGAAAGAGTTGGATGGTGCTAGGAGTGCGAATTACAGTGAATAAAAGAATGCATGTGAAAAAATAGCAAATTGGAGGAAAAAAATGAAAGAATAAGGAAACGGAAGTCGCCTAGATTAGAAGCGTACAGATTGTAAGTAATAGGGAAATTAATGGTAATAGGGAAATAGAGATAAGGAACTAGATGCAAGACTTTATGTACATAGTTGTACATAAAATCTTGTTAACATTAACTTTGAGATTTTTTTCTTTGGTTAATATGTAAGCGGTAATATTATAAGGAATGGAAGTCATGTAAAGCCTTAGGGGACACATTATGAATAAAGAAGAAGACAAACAAATAAAAAGACTAAAGAAAAGCGAATTTAAAACTGATAGTTAACTTTTTTATGTAGAGCACGAACTAATTCAAACAATTAATAATGGAAAAGTATTTTAACATTTGACTGCAACAACATTTGAATTAAATAATTCTATCTGTCAAGCAAGACCAAATCAGAGAAATAATTTAAAGCGAGTCCTGCAAAGAGAGGAAAATAAGGATGTTCTCAATTTTGGATTGCAAGTTTTGCATTTATTTATCAGACTTATGGAATTCTATTTGTCGCCATTAAAAATTTAGCCATGTAAAAAAGATGAGGACAAAGAAGTTCGCGATACCACGAAAGACCTCATACAAAGAGAAATTAATCAACTACTTGGTTTAAATGTAGACATCCAAAGCAAGGTGATGGCTTTGGGTTGTACAAATCCGCAAGGTGAGGTTCAAAGTTAAAGGCTGTCTCAGCGAAAGTTACTCCATTCTACACCAAACCCACTCCCAAAACGGGACATCTGTACGACAAAAATTGGACGTCGCGCAGTGAGCGTGAAGTTTGAAATCTGAAATTTGTTTGAAACTACCCTTCTTTTGCACTTGCAGGTTCTATTATTCGTCCTACAAAATTTGGTCTAGAGTCAAAATGTCACTTTTTGGTTAGGTAATAACTCAGAATCATTTTTGTTGTATTCTACAATTAACATATCTTTAGCTGCTTTATCGATTTGAAGTTTTTTATTTTCCATCTTGTATCTCATATGAGAAATATATGGGTCTGAAGAAAGTAGGAATTTATGAATTAAATCAGCATTTGTAGCCGTGATTCCTCTGACTCCTTAGATAGTAAACCTATTGATATTAGTAAAAAGTTATCAAATATTAGCGATCCATGCAACAGTATTTTGTGCAGGGACGCTGACATATAAAACCAATTATATAAATTGAAAAACAATTGTGCAGTTTCTGTTGCATACAGCTTAAACCTATTAGTATCTATTTTGATACCACAAGCAAGTGTCTGTAATATTATTCCAAATCTTTGAATTAATTCAATATTTACACCTGTTATTTGCGATGTCAATTCTGGATCACGAAAAATCTTCTCGCTGTTTTACCAAAGTTTTTAGTTCCAGAACCTTGTTTTGGATGTTCTACAAGTACCCCTTTTTATTTAAAAAAATTTTTTTGTATTATTTGCTTAGAGTTTTTCATAAGTTGTTTTTTTATTTTCAGATATGACCCTTCATTTTTACATTCTCATCAGAGAAGGTATTAGATTTAAGCAAAATTTGACCCCCCTGGTTTTTGTCAAATGTCCACGTTTTGAGACCCCCTGAACCCAAAAAACAGGTTTTTAC
>JAAAKG020130725.1:0-65000 GCA_010014905.2 Druon quercuslanigerum | reverse complement strand
ATGTATGGTGTTGTGCCACCTTAACGTTGTAATAAATACGTTAAGAGAATCACAAATTCATTCTTATCTCTCGCGTAATTTAGGGCTCCTTCAGGACTAATTTGGGCCCATAGTCCCGAATTTAGGGCTCTATTATTTTTTGTAAAAAATAAGGTTTGCGCTAGCTTAACGTATTTTTTACAACGTTTAGGTGGCACAACACCATACATAACGAAAAAAAGGGGGTGAAGGAAAAATCGCACAACTTTTGGTGGACGATATTTCAGAAGACTTAAATGATCCTGAAATTATGGAAAAGAAATGAAAATTTTTTTTTCAAATTTGTTTAAACAATAATTGTTTAAACAATTTTTTTTAAAGTTCATATATCATATTCAGAGATCCCTCAATGAGTCTTAAGATAGGATAAGAAAATAAATTTGTTCAATTCATTTGCAGTACGATAGTTTAAATAATAATTGTTTAAAAATTTTTTTTTTTTTGAGTATCATATTCCCAGAGCCCTAAATGAGCCCTTAATTATTCTATCAGGTGAGTTTGCTCTAAAATCATTTTTAGTACGTTTTACAGCAATGTTCGGCCAGCTTAACGTTAAGCTAGTGCAAACACTATTTTTTACAAAAGAATGGAGCCCTTAATTTGGTACTGCGGGCCCAAATTAGCCCTTAATGAGCCCTGAATTATAAAGAAGGTTTCATCTCGATACCTCAATAGTGTTGTGCCACCTTAACATACCTTCAGGCCCGTTACCTTATGCATGAACATAAAAGTACTGAAAATCACTGAAACCAATTAAAAAAAAACATTCGCAGTCGAGTTTAGTCAGCCTCTGGTCACTTAATAGCCAAAGTTGATCAGATTTTGAACGTATAATTCAATTAAAGAGTTGTAAAGATGCCTATTTTTCCAACCATATCCGACTAATTATCTTTTCTAATGACCTGTACATCGTACCGTACTCTCCAACACACCATCCTGCCTCTTCTCACACATAGTTAGATATATGTGCTGTTTATGATAAGGATAGGATAATAGAATATGGCCAAATATAAGTACCATTTCTATCCCAGCATGATCTCATTTATGTTAGGTATTGTTACCTACTGCCTGAAGAGAAAAACAGACTATTATCTTATCGCGATTTTCGTAACATGAACGTTGATGATTTTTTGAGATATTTGGTATCTTGCAATTGGTCTGAATTGTCTTCAGTTGATCGAATTGAAAATGAAATTTATGTGTTTAATGCAATTGCAATCGATGCTAATGAAAAATTCTCTACGCTTCGTATGTACCAGCCTAGGAGATTGCCTGCGCCGTGGATCACTCAGGACCTTAGGTCAATAATGAAGGAGAGAGATAGGCTTTACAAAGTAGCTATACGTAATAACTCTGATTATCTTATGTCAAGTTCCGCTCCCTGAGAAACCATGTTCAAAAAAATTTGTTATGTAACAGAATTGATTCTAATACAGCCAAACTAACCAACATCAATGTCCCTTCCCGCCTTTGAAATGAGTTCCGCAGATTGGGCCTTGTTAACCCTGAAAAGAATGATGGATCTTTGCAAATGTCTGTTGAAAAATTTAATACTTATTATCATTCTGTTTTAAATATATCGTCGCCCAATTCCTTTCTGCCACCAACTACATCACAAAATGCACTTGAAACGGATTTCTACTTTTCTCCTGTTTCTTTCATGGACGTTATTAAGGCTGTTGAATCTTGCGGTAGCGATTTCAAAGGCATTGATGGTATTCCTATAAACTATATTAAAAGAGGTTTCAAAGTTTTTCTTCCTCACTTAGTGAACCTTTTCAATTATTCCATCAATTCATGTACATTTCCTGCCCTATGGAGAAATTCGATCATTCGCCCTATACCTAAATTTATGAACCCGGTTTCACTGGGTGATTTTAGGTGTCTCTCTTTTATGTGCGTCCTCTAAGGTTTTCGAGAAAATTATATCCAAGCAATTGACTGAATATCTTGAAACGAACAATCTGTATGATACGTACCAAACGGGATTTAGGCAAGACCACAACACCCAGGCTGCTCTGTTGAAGGTCAACAGTGATATAAAGCTTGCCATTGACGCACGTATGATCACCGTTTTGGTGCTTATTGTCAGTTTTACCGCTGCTAATGTTAAATGGTTCTATTATTTAATATACTAACTCTGCTAGCAATTTGGGCGTTATTTTTAATCCTTCGCTTAACTGGAAGGACCACGTCTGTCATATTGTCAAAAAAAACCCTAGAACATTGTATCCTCTTAAAGTTAACAGGAAAATTCTGGATAAGTCTCTCCACAATAAATTAGTATCTACATTCATCTTGTCTCTCTTAGATTACTGCTGCCTGGTTTACGATGATATATCACTCAAACTCGATGTAAAACTACAGAGAGCACTAAATGCATGTGTGCGATTTATCTACGGAAACTTATTATACATGCCGACATGTAGAACTTCTGCATATTCCAATTCCTTTTCTATCTCTTCTGCTAACCTCTGGAATTCTCTGCCTAATAATATAAGAGCTGCTGATTGTTTAGCTTCTTTCAAGATCAGTGTTTTTCACCACTTATTGTCTAAGCAAACGTCGCTTTTATAGATTTGTATAGATTCCAACGGTTCTTATTAATCTTCAGTTGTTTTTATACTAATCTCTTTTTTGTTATATTGCGTTTTTTTTTCTCGCATTATTTCTTACAATCTTTAACATTCTGTAATTGATTATTTGATTTCACATAATTAATGTATTTTCATTCTGTACTTATATGTTTCGCCTTAGCTACATGTCATTGTGGCATAAAAGAAAAATGAAGAAATATATATATATATATATATATATATATTATCATTATTATTATATATTAATGTTTATATTACAGAAATTAAGCACAAATAAAGGAGATTTTCATGTACTAACATCATTGTTTTAAAAATTAAAAGCACAAGAAAATGTAAAATATTTTACGAAAACATATTTGGAATAATCTTTAACTAAGATAAATATACAATTTTTAACGTTATCTACCAGAAACTTCGACAACCATTTATTAAACTTATAACAAAATTTCGAGTTTAATTTCTTTTTGTTAATATGATCATTTTTGTGTTATTTAAGTATTTATCGGTTTTCGGACGCTAATGCTTTTCAATAACATTTTAAATAAAAATTATTCTCGCTAGATAAAAAGCTCTAGGAAGAAGTGAAGATTCTGGTTTAAAAGAAGTATTAGAAATTAATTTTTTTTTTCAATTTTCATGTCAAGCACGTCATACATAAAACGAATTAAGAATTTTTAAATTAAAATCAATTAGAAATTTAAGTTATTTAAAAATAATATAAATAATGTAATCTGCTCTTTGAATAATTTTTTCGACTGAGAAGTTTTCGTTTATCTAAAAACGAATATGTATAGAAAAGGAAGACTTGTATATTAATATCATTTGTTAAAAGTTCAAAAAGCATAAGTAGAAGCACAAGAATTTAACAAGGTTTTATGAAAATATTTTATCTCAAATATACGTTAAGCAATAAAAATATATGTTTATTAACGTTATCAGTGCTTGAAAAATGTGTCGCACATGATTTAAAAGCATGTTTTTACATACAAATTGACGTTAATACTATAAAATTATTCAAGGCGCATAACATACGTATTTTATTATTTTAAGCTTTTAAGAGATTTATAAAGAAAGATAATACAATTAGAACACCTTCTTCTTAGATATATATCAAAGGCTGGTTAGTTACATACGAAAGTGATAGAGAAGTCACATAAACAAGAGTAAGAAGAAGTGAATTGCAAAGTACATTACGTCAAATTAATTGCACCAATATGCAGTTGAGCTCTTACTCTTTTTCTTTCTCTCTCCTTGCTAGAGCTTTACGAGAGTTCGTGAGAACTCTCGATATCGTCTCGTCTCGAAGTCGAGAGTCGAGAAGATATCGAGAAGAGAGTCATATGAGATTTTCGATCACGACATCGACAGAGGGCTGGGCGAGATGCCGATTTCGGCGAGAGTTCTCGAAACTTTTTTACGTTTTTACTCGACAATATATCTATTACGAAATAATTTATACAATTAAAATTCATTGAAAAATAATTTATTAATAATTTACAGAACTCTTAATAGAAACTTATTATTATGAAGAAAACTAGAAATTAGGATCACAAATTTGTGTATACAGTGAACTTCTCATCCATTCGTGCAAACAAGTTAATGCTCTCAGAGAATCGTTCTGCAACGATGTTCTCTTCAGAGACATCATCAGACCGCCGATCGAAAACAGTCTATCAACCGAAACCAAAAAAGCTCTCTTTCTCTTTCTCTCTCTCTCTCTCTCTCTCTCTCTCTCTCTGGCATACTATAGATTTACAAATAAAAGAGAGAAGAAGTACAATAAGACGAATGTTACAAAATTGTTGTCTAGAAACCCGATATTTAAACTATAATTTTTCAAAGTATAATTATTCAGAGAATCGATACAATAATTTTTATAACCCACTGAAAAAATCTAGGAAAAAAAAGAGATTTTCGAGAGTCTCGATTCGAGGTGAGAGTTTCTTGCTTCGAGATCGAGACGAGAATCTAATTTTCAACTTCTCACGAGATCCAGATCAAGAGTTGACTAAAATCTCGTATCGTCTCGCTCTCGTGACGCTCTACTCCTTGCTCGCTTATTCCCTGATTCACTTCAAGACGCTTAACATTTTAGAGCATTTTTAAGCATTTTTAAGAGTATGTTTACATCTGCTAAAGAGAAAGAACTACGGTTTCTTTGAGATGAAAAAAGAAAAATATTACTTTTTAAAGAATAAATGAGTTTTATTTTTGACTTTTATTTGTCGGGTTAAATATTTATTCTTTGAAAAAAATCTGCCCGCTTTGCGGGCACATTCTCAATGCGCGTGACTCGCTTTGCTCGCAAGCTAATTTCGGAATTCGTGTGCTCGTTTAATTACGTTTAATTTTTTAAACTTTTCGTTTTATTACGTCAGTTTTACATAAGGAGACAAATTAATTCACTTAAGGTTCTTAAGGAAACTTAAGGAACACATTCTCACGAAGACATTCGCGCTTCGCGCTCAATATTTACTTTAGAAATCATGTAAATCTTGCGCTCCACGCTCTTTTCTGTTCATCGTATAATAGAAACCCAAAAGTTTTAGCGCGTTTTGCGTTTCGTGTTATATGTTTTTCATATACAAATGACTAAATGGGTATTTGATTTCAAGTGAAGGAAAATCCTTTACTTCAGCGTATATTTCTGCACCTTGCTAATAAAGTATGCAATCAGAAAGATGTTTTCCAACTATCTGGAAAAGGGGGGAAAATAGTATCTAAGTCGTTCTTGGAACATACACTGTGACTGTCCGTTTTTTAACTGCAGTTCACTAGTGAATAATTTAATGATTGTTTAGATAATTTTACGAAGAAGTGGGACTTCGCACGGGGGAAGAATAAGATTTCATATTTCTGTCAATACTCATTTATTCAAAAGTCTCTCTCTAAACCTACATACATATCATTTCTAAACCCTGAGCTAAATTTATTAATTAAATATTTATTACGCGAGATGGGCCTTGCAAGGGCTTTTAGTTATAATAAAAACTAGTCACTATTTTGGCTAATCTAATGGGAAACTCAGTTCTCTAAAATATTCAATATTCAATATCGCTTACAATAACTATATTTATCAATCGAAAAATAACATAGTAGAAGGTTCATTTACCTTAGAAGACTCGCAAGATAATCCCTAAATTTATGAGATCTACTATGGTCTTCGCAACTAGCATCTTTAAGTTAATCCCTGAAGGGTGTGAAAAATAAAGATCGAAATGATCAAGGCTCCTACTGATGCCCGGCGCTAATACACTTAAACAATAAGGACCTGAGTGGCTTACGCTCGCTCACTGCAGGTGCCAGCCTACCTGCGTCGCAAAGGACAGGATATCGTAAGGAGGCAATAATAAAACACAATAGGTTAACTGGATATTTCCAGTTATTAAGAGAGGCTCTCTCTCTAGAAATTTTTTTTATAAGGCTTTCCCGAAACGCGGCTTCGGAAAAGGTTATTTCATTCAATTTGAAATGTGGTCCCTTTCTTAGCCAGTGGCGAAGAGGTACTCCTATCTGCCCATAAGAAACCAAGATTTTCAAAGTGAATTTCTATTTTCTAGTTCTAATTTCCTTAACCGGTGTGGACAGGTATACTGCGCCCCGCTCTTCAATTAGTTAAGAAAAAATTTATTAACTCAAAAAAATTTTCTTACTGTGGCACTCTAGGCCAAAAGAACGAAACTTTAATAGACTTTATCGTCTTTAAAGAAATCTAAGAGAAATGCTCTGAGCAAAGGCCATGAGTTTAAGTCCTAAAAAGGTCAGTTGAATTCGTGCGAGAATTACACAACTCAGAAAAGAAAGAGTGCCCTTCGGAATGGGTACACATGGCATACGTGCTTCCGCTCCAGGGATCTTTACGAAAATTTGTGGACTTAGGATTTTAAACCTAAGAGCACAAGTGAGGATAGCTAGTCCTAAAGAGAAAAACTGTTGCATAACCCACGCAACACCACAACTGCCCATTCTGTGTTGAGTCTCTCTTTTTATAGGCCAGTCCCCATCTGCGGGTCTCGCACCTCCACTAGAATGTTTAAGTGGGAGGCTGTGAGTTTGTGCTCTCATGCTGCCCTGTAATGATGCAACATTTTTCCTGTCTCTTCGGCGCAGTATGTCTGGTTGCCTACAGAGAGGCTATAATATGTGACTCGCAGGTTACAATACATATAATAAATTTTAAAATAATTATTAAATTGATTTGCGCTTTTACGTCACATTGTCGATGAGCATGTAACATGTAATTAATCTATATAAACAAACAAAATTCTATTAAAATCAATATTTCATTAAATATTATATTAATTTTTCAGAATAATTTAAAAATTCATTATCATAAATTCTTTACCTCGGCCCGGGACTGCTTACTGAGATATTCCAAAATAAAGTCAAAATTTTGTCCATTAACATGATTTTTTAATTTAAACTTTATGTTTTACTAATCTTTATTCGCAGCTACCCTGATAAATGTATTATTTTAAAAAGTAGACCAAAAAAGTTTATAGATCTTTTTGGAGTGTTTGATTTTTCATTATTTTTTGTGCAATAAAAATGTATTTTTTCGATTTTTCAAAAAAATTCAAAAGTCGTTATGACAATCTTGTAGGGTGTGCAAAGAAACCCATATTTCTCGCATTGACTTTTTTTCGTGTCTTGCGTTGTTTGGCTGATAACTAATTTTCGTTTCTTTTTTTGGATTTTGAAATTGTTATAGCTCTGAAAGTTTATTGTTATTGTTAACGTTTTTACGAATCAAACAAAAACTACACGTCCCAGCAGAAAGTAAATTATAAAAAATTTGTAGATCTTTTTTAGCTGCACAATTTTTGTCTTTCATCGAAAAAAGTCATTGTAAGAAATTGTTAGTCTTTTCGGGTACTACTAATAACTGTACATAGAATTTTCAAATCGTAAAAAAGGGGGCCTCAAAAATTTTCAAAATGTGCTCAATTTTTAAATTTTTATTCAAAATGGCTGGCTAACGAACTTGACCTTCAGTTTGAGACAATAAAAGAGTATACCAAAGGCCAATCTAATCTGTTGATTTTTTAAAAAGTTATCGTGCTTACATCCATACATACATAAGACATAGATAGACATACAGACGGACAGACACATTCGTAAAAACCTGTTTTTCGGGTTCAGGGGGTCTTAAAACGTGGACATTTGACAAAAACCGGGGGGTCAAATTTTACACATATATAATACCTTCTCTAGATGAGAATGTAAAAATGCTTATTATCTTTAAATAGGATAATTAGGTAATAATCCACGTAAAAAAGGTTATAAAGATTATGCAAACTCCAAGGTACACATAATCAATAAATAAAGAAAAACAAAGAACGAAAAGTGGTAATAACGTGTTATTCGATTACGTATACAGAGAAATGATAATATGACTATAATTGTCAATAAAGTACTTAACACATTTTTTAACTGTCTGTAGCGTTTTTTTCAAATACTTTATGAAAAAAGCTTGAGCATATGTATCAGCTAAGCTGTTTACTTTGCATATATTTAAATGCCTATACTTTTTTAATGACCAAAGAAATTAAAAATTACAACTTCAATTAATAGACATAATCGACATATTTCTATTCGTTCTTGAACGAATAAGGTGCGTCTAACCTTTACTGCCTTTTTCTACTCAACGAAGGCAGTCGGTCGCTAAGTGATAGGTACGCGTTGCCAATCACAACGTTTACTTACTCAATTCATGATTATTAAAAATGCAGTAATTTATTGTAGTAACTAATAAAAGTTACCTAATAATGTTACAACAAGCTTTTAGGTAATTTCTATCGAAATATCTCCTCGAGAAAACACATAGATGAAATTATTCTAAATTTCTTGGTCATTTCATGTTATAGTTGAAACGGTCTAACCTTAACCACTTTTTCTACTGAATCATAAACGCAACTGTAAGTCAGTAATCAAAGCGCGATTATAGTCAGACCCTTCACTTAAAAAGTAATAATTGTTTGAACGTCTGTCAGACATAACCATCATCTTGTCTCTGAGACAAAAGAAAACTTTGAAAACAAATTATCTACTTGAAGAATCAATTGACTGTAAACAATCCTCCAAAGTAAATGACTAAGTATCTATCGCAGATTGTAGTCAAACAAAAATCCAAGGCAATAGCATCGATTCACACAAACTAATTTAAAGTCAATGTCAATGATTTGAACAATAATTTAATTGGGTGGATCATTTTTAAAACAATTATAGTTATCTATTTCTGTGTCTCTTCAATAAAAAGAGGAAATTTCTTGTAACTTTATTTAACTATCTTGTTTCCTTGAAAGCTATGTGCTTTCAAACAGAAGTGAAATAGGTTTTAAATAGCACTGTGCCGTCATAAATAATTATTTATTCAGTCACAGATCAAGTTTTTATTGCATAACCAAATACAAACCATAGAAGCTTAACTTTTTAGGTCTTTCGTGTGTAAATTCGATATTGTACTTCTTGTTTCTGAGATTTTGTGACTGTATAACCTTTAATAACGTGTTTATTCTTTGAAGTATAAATTACTTTGGTCATACGGTCATCATACAATAAAAACAAAAGATTCTGATGTTACTGAATCAGTCTGTATTTGTCCATAAATATAAAAACCTTACGTTTTGACTTTCATTGCAGGTCTTCTTCAGAGTTAAATTATCACCTGTAGTGAAAAAAGTTATTTCAATCCATAAGACATTTCAAAATTCTATTTTCGTCACATTCTTCAAATTGGAGTCAAAAACCATTTTTCTTAAAATCTTAAATATTATATTTAATGGTAAGCAATTAAAATCAACATTGTTCTTGTTTTTAAACCAATGGGAATTGAAACCTCAGAAATGGAACTGAGGTCTCAACATTTGTACACATTACGTTTCAAAAAATTATTGACACTGCGTTTTGTTTTGGGCAGACGTTTCGACTGTCGAAACGTCTGCCCAAAACTTATGATCTTATGGATTGAAATAACTTTTTTCACTACAGGTGATAATGTAACTCTGAAGAAGACCTGCAATGAAGGTCAAAACGTAAGGTTTTTATATTTATGGACAAATACAGAATGATTCAGTAACATCAGAATCTTTTGTTTTTATTGTATGATGACCGTATGACCAAAGTAATTTATACTCCAAAGAATAACCACGTTATTAAAATAAACGGTCGAAGGAAATTTTACAGTGAAGGAATACTCCAATTTACACTGAATATACATATATATGTATAACCTTTACTGTCTATTTCCACTAAACGACGGAGGTAACTCCTGGTTAGTGATAGGTGCGAGATTACGGTCGAACAATCGACTTATATTGTAACGAACGCTGTGCTGTTTCGTCTAATGAACAATTACAAATTCACTCCCTAAAATAGAAGTCATTTTCTAGGGTTGTTATTACTTCGAGGCTATAGGGGCGGAAAATTCCAGGAATTGCGAACTTATCAAATGCCCCTTCTAGTAGCACCATATTAGGTGCGCGCATACGTATATCATGGGCGCAAATCATGAGTAAAATAGCACACGTAGTGAAAACCCCCAATTAGTATTCGTACCGTACGTATGGTGACCTGTTAAGGGGAGTGTATACTTATCGGTTGGCAAGTTATCGGAGTTGGACTGTAGCGGTATCCAGGAATTAAATACTTTCATCTATTTAAAGCCATTCACATGACTTCTTTACTGATTCATCACTTTTGACAAGTAGAGCTCTTAACATAGAGGAAGCTCTCAGATTTTTATTCTGGTTCTAAATTCTAAATTCAAAACAAAATCCATTTTATACGAATTTATCTTGAAAACTAACGCAGGTTAGTTCGTTGCAACTTATCTTTAAATCGAGTAAATAAGTTATCTTTTCTCTTAAAAAATTTACCCAAATTTTACAAAATTCCTCACAAGTTGAATCAAACTCAATTCGTTGGCGATACCAATAGCACCCTTAGTGAATCAATGATGACATCTATGGCCAAGTGTTTCGTCATACTTCATGTAAGATATTATAAACGTCGAATCATCGGTGCCGCCCACTGTGAAACGCAGTATCTTTAGGCGGTTTTGTTCGGTTAAAATAAGCAGCCAGGGACAGAATAATTGGGAAACCCGTTACGATACTCAACGATTTAATTAAACACCTAAAACAGCGATTCGCATGCCGAAAGACTTATTCATGGTATTTCCATGAAGTCTCATCTATTCTAATAAATCGAGAGCCAAATGTTAGTAAATTTCCCTAAAATCAGAAGTTTGAAAATCTGTTAAACATAAAGATCATAATGGTAAACAATTATTAGCTGTCCTTAATTATTGTACCCTTAATGACTTCAAACGAGGTTTACCTGAATATATAGGAGGCATAGTAAAAGCGCGTAACCCCCCGAGCTTAGATTCTGCTCTAAAACACGCTCTTGCATAGGAAGTAAGACTGCAAATTATTTATCACTATCCTTTAAACTATTATCGTGATTCAAAACAATATGATCATTTTTATTTGACATCACGGGGTCGCAATTCTAGTTCCTATGCCTTTTTTTATGAGAACCTTCGATAAACACAATAATCCGTATCACAGACGTGCTCATACACCTGAATTTTCAAATGGCGTAAATGAGAACAGAACTTATTTTTCAAATAATCACATTCCAGCACACGAGTATCAGTACGCAAACAATCCTTATTTTTCAACGACTCCTTTCTGCAGAACAGGATATATCAATCCCTATTCTCAGACAAATGAGAATAAGAACTAGCTCTTCACTCGCCGAACAGACGGGGCGACGAGCGAGACGAAATAAAAGCGTCAAACGAGCACAGGGATCTAGTTTTTATTCCCTGGACTTAATAGAATAAAAGCATAATTTTTAGTTGATCGGGAGCCATATGGGAATATAGACATATGGGAATTGACTCAAACTAAAATTTCATCTGTAGGCACAATAAAACTAACTGTAGAAAAATCCAAAGTGGCTTTTCACGTTATCTCTCCAGTTGTCTCTTTCATATAAAAATAATTAAAAATGGAGTTGCTTATTTTGGAGAAATCTATTTAGATTATTACACTTTTCAAATACAGGCGAAGAAACAATCCAAAAAAATTATTAATTTTGTTACTGTTAATATTGAAAACATTCGTTTGAATAAAAACTTAAACTAAAAACGTTTCTTTAAAGAAGTCCACTGATTCAAATGCGTACTTATTAATGCAAGTTAATTAAGCTTATTAACTCTAACAAATGTAATAAGCTTAAGGTTTTGAGTCAAAAAGAAAAAGAATAAAGAAGAAAAGATACTTTCAATTTCATACTAAACCATATCGTTAAGTGAATGCAAATACACGTATTTATGAATAATAAACTTTTGTAGAACACAAGTCTTTATAGAATTCTGATCACGTACATAAAACCTCAAATACAACTGGCACCATGAAATGTCCAAAAATCAAGGTCAAAAACCAAACCTTGAGCAACAAAACTTTGACTGCAAACAACATCAAGTAGCCCGAGTACAAAGTTTCGAACAAATTAAAATCGTCGAGGAGGATGATGATTTTCAGGAGGAAGAACTGTTACATCCAACAATTTGACAATTTCGATGTAAAGCCTAAAACTAAGCAAAACCTACCTTATACCATATATAACTGTGTAACCCTATCAATTATAAAAGAGCGCATTGCCTATTTCCTGTGAGGACCCTCAAAGAATACCTATGCTCGGCCAATGAGATACTGTAATTGCAAACTCTACCAAAGTGAGATAATCATTATTAATCCTATTATAATACGGATGTATTCATACTTCTAATAATTTTTAATAATAATAATAAGAAAGTAAAATCCAAGCACATAAAGTATGATTACACACGTGTGATTCCCCTAAATAAATAATGTCAGTAAAACAATTCGATTAATGTGTCATCTAACTAGTAGAAGAACCTGTATGTACGCAGAACTATATAAACCCAAGATTCATTCCTGTAAATCGCCTTTACCGTTCAAGCAGTCATACTCTCAACTTCCGCTACGAAATACGAACTGCCTTCACTAAGTCAAGCCTTTTATACTACAGCAAAATATTTAACGTAATGTTGAGTTTTGAACTAAAGTCCCTTCGGATGAGAGTTTCGTTCGTCGTAAAGTGAATGTATCGTAAGTAAAGTCCGCAGTGTTAATGTTCGCGAAAGGAAGTCAAGTTTGGATTGGGTAGCTGTAGTAGTACTCTTTATCGCACTAATATTACGGAAACTTGCTTGTACTCACTGTCATCCTTGAATTTACTTGCCAGTACTTTTCATATAAACATCCGATAGAGTTTCTTCGCTGCCCTTAAAAGTAAGCGGAGATCCAATCGACAACGCAACTCTCTCTCTCTCTCTCTCTCTCTCTCTCTCTCTCGCTTTTTTATATAAAGAAAGGTAAATGTGAGTTTATTTCTATGTAATTGTTGAATTTGTTCTTACTGTTTTAATCAATCACATATCAACTTAACTATCTTTCACTTAATTTAATACTTAAGATTAGCACATTCCCCGTAGGACTGGCAGTGATAAACGTACCCACAAACAAATGAATTTTCAGGTCTTACTAGCCTCTTTTCAAACTACCCTCGCCTTAGTTCTTAAAAATGAGCTAATTTTGTGTTTCGCATATTAAGAATTGCAAATACAGCTCAAGGAGCTTCATTGAAAAATTTACATCCTTTTGTCCGACAAGAAATCAGCATTTTCATAATATAACAAATAGTGCTCGAAAATAAGTCACACAATCGTTCACTAAAATGCGTAATCTATCTGCCTTTTAGATAAATACACATAAATTTTATTTGGACGTACATTCTCTACAAAACTTGTGTGCAGTAGACAAATCGAAGTAACACTTTACGATAACGTGAGAAATTCGATACTTTGGTTCCCAGGAAATGTCGTCCTCCTTGTGTAAATCTTTAAGGGATGTTAAATCAAACTTTCAAATGTATTCAGCGATGTTTGCCTACGAGGATACGTTTGTGGAGAGGTTGGATCAAGGGAAATTTGTTCCAACATAAGAGAGAATTGTTATTAAATTTCACACAAACCAAACTATTTATTAAGGAAAGTAAACTCCTACGTTTTAGAGCGGGACTCAATGGGATGATTACAAATTGCACTCGGAGCGTTGCTCGGACGAGGCTGCGGAGGTAAGAAAATTCGCGACATACACTCGGTGAGGACTCGAACCGTTCTGAGGCATCGTTCGGAGGCTGCCAATGCATTTCTTAAAAGAGTCGGGCGTGAAAACGGCCGATTGCCCTCGAATTTTCTAAACGATCAACCGAAGGGCCCAGTTTGCGCGGTCACCCGAGTTGTCTTTGAATAGCCACACAGTGCAGCTGTGTGGGTACTTGAAGATTAGAAGGTAGAGGCTCTAAAAATGTTTACGAAGGCCAGAATTATAGCCGAGAGGAAATGCATGGACATCCAACCCTAAATCTTATAATGAAAAGCGAACGTGCTCCCTGACAATAGTAAGGTAACTTGGTTTTAATCCTGCGAGAAACCGTCTTTACTATTCACCTAGAAAGTCAAGTCTTCTTTCCAGGCTAAGCGAATACCGATTAATACCGAATTGCAGCTTTTAATTGTCTGTGAAGGCGCTCTACCATACGGTTGGCTTGCAACGCTTGCAACTCCTTCTCGCCTTTTTGCGCGTCGGCGAGCTTGCGGTAATCAAGGATTGCTTTCACAACTTCGCCTCGGGAAAGAGCATCGGCCACTACGTTGTTTTTCCTGGAAATATGTCGGATGTCTGTCGAGAATTGACAGATGTAGTCGAGATGTCGAGCTTGGCGCGGTGATGTTTTCTCCGATTTTTGCCTAAATGCAAATATAAGTGGCTTGTGTTCGGTGTAGATTATAAAGTCACGCGCTTCCACCATATGGCAAAAATATTTTATTGCCAAATATATCGCGAGAATTTCCCGCTCATAAGCACTGTATTTTTGTTGTGTGGGTGAAAGTTTTTTTGGAAAAGAAACCGAGTGGCTCCCAGTCAGTATCAACTTGTTGTTGTAGTGCAGCTCCGACGCACATGTCTGAAGCGTCGCACACGAGCGCGAGTGTAGCACAAATTCGCGGGTGCGCTAATGATGTCACACCTGCTAGAGCTTTCTTTGCACGCCCAAAAGCTTTGGTGGCTTCGGGTGTCTATCTTAATGATGTTTTGCCTTTAACTTTGCCGTGAAACATTTCGTTGAGCGGAGCTTGCGTCATCGCGGAATCTGTTATGCAACTGCTATAAAAAATTAACATACAGAGAAACTTGTGCAGTTCCTTAGCTGTTCCTGGCTACGGGTAGTCGATGATTGCTTGAGTCTTTACCGGTAGCGTTCAGGCTCACCGAAAATGTATTTAGCCGGATTGATGACGATGCCATACTGCTGTAGCCGTTCAAAAATATCCGTAGGTACTTGAGGTGTTGGGTTTCGCTGTTGCTAGCTACAAGTATATCGTCTATGTAGGCGTAGCAAAAGTCAAACTCGCGTAGCATTTCGTCAACAAACCGTTGGAATGTCTGTCCTGCGTTTCGGAGGACGAAACTTATAAAAGGGAACACGAACAGTCCGAACGGTGTGGTAATCGCTGTTTTATGAATATCCGCCTCGCCGACGGGGATTTGATTATAGGCGTACTAAATGGATCTTTGAATACACACTTTTTCCTCGTAGCCGTTGCGCGAAATCTTTGATATGAGGCACTAGGTAGCGATCGGGTATCGTCTTTGCGTTGAGCGCGCGATAGTCACCACACGGCCTCCAATCTCCGTCCTGTTTAGAAGCCATATGCAGCGGTGCTGCCCAGCTACTTGAATATCGGCGAGCCGTTCCCAGTTTTAGCATGGTGTTGAAGAGCCTTTGCTCAGTGATAAGCTTATCGGGTGCAAGCAGGCGAGGCCTGCCGGCTTCAGGTAGACCAGGCGTAGTCATGATGTGTTGACGGGTATTATGCTTCACTGTTAGGGCGAGTTTCCTGTTATCACTTTTATGCTCGGCTGCCCTGTTTTGAAAAACTGTCCGCGCAACGTTATTCTTGTTTCGCGATCGATGAGTTGGCCGCCTTGCAGATCGACTAGTATTCCATAGTGTGCAATGAAATCTGCGCCAATTATCGGGCGAGACACATCAGCAATGACAAACCTCCAAGGGAATTCGCGGCGAAGGCCGAGGTTAAGCGGCATTTCATAAATGCCATAAGTGGCAATCACTTAGCCGTTTGCTGCCGAAAGAGCGTAAGTAGTTTTCTCAGCTTCCTTTTTTATAAACGACCGCGGAAAAACGCAGAGGTCAGCGCCCGTATCGATCAGAAACGACAACTTGCTATCTTTGTCCGTTATGAAGAGGCGGCGCGTTTGCTGGCACGGATCGCTGGCCACCATTAGCGTTTGGCCATCACATTTTCTGAAAAAGTGCAAGGTCGGATGCAACGGTATACTTTCTCCCCTAATATTTGATGAAAGAAACACGCGCCGCCCTTTGCGTGGCTACGGTTGAGGCTCGACCCTCGATATTTCGACCGTGCTCGCGAAGGTGAGTATCGACGATCTCGCGCGCGTGATTTTCTGTCGTGTTTTCCTAAAATCGAGCAGATTTCTTGCTGAAGGTCCAGATTCAGCTGTGCCATTTTAATGTTTAGAAGAGTTTCGATCGGAGCGGTATTTTGCACTTTACTTACCGCGGGAGCTGGTACACACGTCGCCGCGATTGAATCCGCCAATTCGGCGGCTGTCTCTAAAGTGACGTTTTTATGCGCGGCCAATATTTGTTGAATGATTGTTGGTAACCCGCTCAACCATAATGCGCGCAAGATAGTTTCGTCTGCACTCGTCCCCGCTAACAATTTCAAGTGTCTCGAAAACTGCAACGGAGTTCGCGAACCGATCACTTCGCGTTCGAGCAATCGCTTGGTTTTCTGCTCTCGAGATATCCCAAGTCACTTCATGAGTTCCGTTTTAAGAGTATTATACGGGGTTGTTGCATGCGGACTCATTATGCAATTGCGCACTTCTTGAGCGTAACGAGGGGATAAAACGGCTGTGACGCAACCGAACATTGTCAATTCATCCGTAATTCTCGCGGCCGCGAGAGTTCTCTCGACTAGGTTAAACCACAGTTCCAGATCGCCGGCGATGAACTCTGGCAGTTTGAGTTCAATTCGCACCTAAGTTTCCGCGGCTTGTTCTTCGTTGGCCCTTTAAAATGTTTGCAAGCACATCCACGTTCGGCTTGAGATTTTAAACATTTTGACATATAAAACTTTTTCGCAGCTTAAAAACAACGCAGAAACATGCACGCCCGCGAGAAACAATAGAAAATTAGGGGCAAACACTGAATATAACATGTTTAGACCGTTGGACCCCTTACAGATAACGTATAAATAGCTTTCAAATATCATATAATGTTTAGTTTCGATTAAAATATTATAAAACTAATGTTTATTATTTTTTTGTACAAAATAAACAAAAACATTTTACACTTTGAAAAATATTAAAAATTACGAAAATAACAACTAATTTCCTTCGTCGTGTGAAATTCCTGAAAAGTCGGTTAACATATTTAGACCGCGGACCCTTTATGCAGTAAATACATTCGCTTGGTTCCTATTCTTTTTTTGTGTGAAATAAAATTAATTATAGAAACTTCAAAGTTCAGGACAAAAGCGCATACTGAATTTCAACTTAAATTGATCATGAAAAGTACACTGGCTAAGCCTTTTAAACAATGCACAACTCAAATCAGATTTCTTCTAAAAATAATTGAATGAAAAGAGATTCTGATCTTATAGAATTAAATCTATCACTCTATCCTTTCCATTATCATTTTCTTATTAGCAGCTTCTTGCATATACAATTTTACACATGCATAGAAATAAAAAGTGTTAAACAACGGTAAAATTTGTTTTATGAATTGAGGTATCATGTAACTAACATATCAAACAGTTGATACAGCAAAAGAAGTCGCTCACGATTAGACTCTAAAATGTTCCTTTGGTCTATTGGTTGAAGCACGAATGATGAATTTTCCTAATTTTCCTACTTCGTATATTCGTTTAGTGTCAAGACTCTAAACTGCACATGTCCCACTCTTGTTTTGATGAAAAACAACAAAATGAAGAAGACAAACCTTTTTTTATGGAGGATGATAAAAAATGTTAAAGGAGAGGACGTGAATCCTGATAATCTATCAAACTATTTTCAGCGGAAAAGAATATACCATTCTATGTGAAGAACTGTACATTTAACTTCATTCGATCCTGTCACCATTTCATTATGGCTGCTCTGTACATAAAATATAGCTCTTTTATAATAAGACCGCATCTATATAGAAACGGCTACAACCAGATGAGAATATTTAAAACTAAATATCAATTGAAAGCCGTATTACGATTCATAACTTAGCAGAACATAATAACCTATAAACCACTTTTAATTTACGTGTGGAAGGCAATAGAAGATCTGTTGATTTAAAGTTTCTACTGACCAACGGACACCTTTTTCCAGAATTCCCACTATTTCCGAATTGTACCTTAACAAATTATCGCCAATCACAAATAGTCATAAATTGTGCATGAGGGTCTAATTAACACTCTAGAATCCTCAAAACTGAATTATTCTTGTTAAAGAACCAATTAAGAAGCTATCAGATTACTGTTTGACATTTAATTTTTGACTCAAACATAATGAAGTTTTAAACACCATGTTTTGGTAAATTATTAACCAAAAAAATTAAAATTCTATCTTGCGTGCTTGTGATAGCCGGAAGGGGATTCCACCAATACTGATCAGCGAAGGGGAAATGCCCCACTGCGCTCTGATTTGCGTGTTTGTCACGTGGTACTATGAGGTAGTGGATGCCAAGCGAATGAAAATGAGAGTTATGCAATGATATAAACGCGAGAGAATATAAGTGAGAGAGGATATTACCGCGGTTTCATTATATATACATGTATACACACAAATATATTTGAAAATTTTGACGTTTATAGTTCATAATAATAATTTGCTAAAAGTTCATCTATTTTGGTCGAAAATTCAAATACTTGGTTAAAAATTCAACTGCTTTTATCGCAATTCGTTTCATTTTTGGTTAAAAATTAATATTTTAGCATAAAATTTTACTTTTTCATTTTTGCGTAAAAAGTTATGCTTGTTTGAAAAATGAATATTTGGTTAGAAAAACTATTATTCAGTTGACAATTCATGCATTTTTTGGCTAATTTATCGGTGTGTTTCAAAATTATTCTTTTAAATTAAAAATTCATTTTTTCTTTTGTTTCTTATTGCTCTCAATTTCCTTGTCTCTTCATGAGTTTAAATATATCAATGCATGATTAATGCAATGTCTCAGGTAAATATTTACAACTGTAAATCATTACAAAGAATATTTTCTGTACATTTGATGAAAAAATCAGAAAAATTGGTGGTATAGGATGAGTTAAGATAAATTTGTTCATTTTGATCGAATACATTGGAAGCTAGAAAAAGGGAAGGTTTATCAAATGATTTAAATTGAG
This sequence comes from Druon quercuslanigerum, assembly GCA_010014905.2. NCBI lineage: Eukaryota > Metazoa > Arthropoda > Insecta > Hymenoptera > Cynipidae > Druon > Druon quercuslanigerum. Next base: position 45,824 of record JAAAKG020130725.1, on the reverse strand, counting down.
AATGCAAGAAATGCCATTTATTTATTAGTTTTATTTTTACAAGCTCCCCGCATTTTCCTGCACCTCCATACGATTGTGCTTTAGTGCAACCTGACCAGAAAAACACGTTTGTGGTGAAAAACCCCAGGGAAGAGCCAGATCCTTTACAATCTATTTTACAAACTATTTTACTTGTAAAAATCTTGATCCAAACTACATCTATCCATGACATATTATATTATTTATACTACTTGTTTCAAAACTTCATCAGAATTGTTAAGAACTGAATTTGCCGCATCAATTCTGTAAGAAAAAAGGTAAAGATATATTATTTTGACCATTAACAAGTATGTATTAAACGAGGCTAGTACAGCTCAAAAATTTTTGGTAAATTATGAACAATTAGGAAAGTCAAAAGTGGTTAGTAAAAGAAAGGGCAAGTTTAGAAAAACCTGAAAATTTTAGGTAATACTTGATGAATTGATATTTAAAGTTTATGGGTCATACATCAGGTACGTATGGCGTTCTTCTGAAATTATAATCCTCCCCTCCCCCCATGTAAGATATAATAAGATTGTCACTTAACCCGCGATTCTCTGCCCCACACCAAGTCTTCATAAGATTTCAAGAATTCTGAGAGTAACAATTGTAAGAGTCCCAGAGGAACCCTTGCATAAAAAAGTACTCGAAACTTTATTCACAATTCTAGAATATATTTGATTTAGATTGTACTTTAGTTTATAAATTACCAACTCAACCAGGAAGTGCATCTTATGGTGTCTACAGTCCTATACGGTGCCATAAACTACCCAGACGTATTCCAAGAGTTTGACCAAGACTGGTTGTTAAAAGATCAGTTTCTAAAGGATCGATGCGTGAACCTGATTGCATAAGAAAAGTATATTTATTAATCAGACTAGTGATTCAAAAAACATCATTCACTTTGAACTACTAAACTGTAACTAATAAATTGTAAGACGTTTTAGGCAAAGTTCTATCATTTTAATTTTAAATTGTATTTTAGTTTTCAAATTACCGTCTGAACTTCGAAAAATCCCTTCATTGTCGAATGTTCCAACATGAATAAGTTGCCGAGGGCGTTCTCTTAAACGCATCAGCTTATTCCCAACCTCAGGTTTGACAAACGGTGATACATATTGTTCTGTAAGGAAAATGTAGTTAATAATTATTGTGCAGAACAAATTTCTTAACAAAGAACTACTAAATTGTACTAGATGGTAAGTCTGTTAAAAAGCATACTTGGTACTAAATAGATTAATTTTTGAATAAATGGTTTTATTTTCAAATATGAAGATTCAAGAAGAAGTTAATTTTCGCAAAGGAGTTAAATTTTCTAGACTATTGTTAGTTTTTCAAGTTAAGAAAACGACTTCCCAAAAAAATTCAACTCAAAAATGTGTTTTTTTAGCAAATAGTTAAATTTACAAAAGTATCCGTAAGGATTTTAACAAATTGCCCAATTTGAAAACCCAAAAGACTTCTTGAACATCAATATCTCGTTTCGCCGCACTGTGCGGTCTCTGAGAAAGAAAGTATTGCAATTTGCTATATGCGCACGCGCAAAAATTTCTTTTATGCCCGTGCGTTAGTAACGGCAAATTTCTTCTCTATCTACAAGCATAGTAAAGTAGCATTTCTATAAGTTTGTGAAATAAACACTATTCCATTATTAGAATTGAAACCTGGGGTTCGCGGATTTCGTCTTATAATTAACTCCAGCGCGACCCGTTCCGCTGTATCTAATCTCCGAAGCTGCATATGATCCACTACTCGATATTCTCGAAAACCCTGTAGCTTCACTATTTGGCCATTCCGAAATTGTCGCAGGTCTGTTTCACTTGTTACTTGTGGTGGTTCAGCTGATTCTGTAAGAAATAATATAGGAATTTTTAATAATGAATTATAAAATAAACCAGCTTCAAATCTCATGATTTTCTAATCTTTTATAATAATTTGTGTGCAAAAATATATAAACAAGTTTAGTGACAAAATCTGTAAATGTATGATTACAATTTTTTATCCCAAATGTATTTAGCAAACCCTGTCTCATATCGGTTTAATTAAAACAGCTTCAAAATTTTTATTCGAAAATAGTCACCTCTGAAACTAACCCATGGCTGTACTCAATATCACCATTATCCTCAAAAATTCAACTACACTAGCAAATTTAGGGAACACTATCTAAGCCTTTTTAACTAAGAAAGCCATTAAATTTTTAAACCGAAATTAGTCAAACTGAAAGTGAGAAACATTAATTATTGTACATTTTCATGTTGTAGTTTAACGTGGATCGAAAAAATAGTTTTAGTAATCGCACAGAAAACGATGCCTAAAATTAAGGCATTGGTATCTCTAGCTAGTGTACTAACTGTGAATCTGATGAATTTATATCTTGGTAAAAACCCTTTAAGTGCCAAACAAGTTTTTTGTTTTGTATTAATGGTCGAAACAAATAAAACGTAATTATAGATGATATTAAACCTGTGTAATGATGATTTTTAAACCTTCTTAAAGGAATTTTGTTTCTGGTTTAAAATCATCATCGCACATGTTTAATATCATCTGGAATTACATTTTATTTGTTGCGCTTATGAAAAAAAAACAAAAAACTTGTTTGGCACTTAAAGGGTTGCTTGGAATCAAAAATGAGCTGACAGAAACTGCAAGATATAGTAGAGATCAAAACCTATACTGTAAAAAATGTTTGGAATTCTTCAACACTTCTACAAGACTTTTACAATACAAGCGTAAGGTAGAATTGCAAGCATGGTATTCAAAAGACGAAATAGCAATACATGTATTGTAAATGGTCTAAATCGTAAAGTCACCGTCCAGCATTCCAGTGCATATATTAGAACGCTTATAAGAAAAAAATTGTGCACAAAAATATCACGGAATCAATGAAATTCAAGGAATTCACAGAATTCACCAAATTCAAAGAATGCACCAATTTTCTTGAAATTCACGGGATTCGTGATATTTACAGAATTTTAGGAATTCAGGATAATTATGGAATTCAAGAAATGCATGGAATTCACGGAATTCATTTAATTAAAGGAAATCCTGAGATTCGTGGAATTCACGGAATTCATGAAATTCAAGGAACTCACGAAATTCATGGAAATTACCAAATTTATGCAATTCATGGAATTAAGGAAATTTGCAATATTTATGGCATTTATTGCAATCCACGGAATTCCTAGATTTCAAGCAATTAATAGGATTCGTGAAATTCACGAAATTCATGGAATTCAAGGAATAGATGGAATTCACGGAATTCATGAAATTCAAGGAACTACCGAAATTAAGAGAATTGAAGAAATTCGTGAAATTAAAGGAATTTTTAAAACTGATAGCATTCATGAAATCCACGGGAATCATAGAATTCAAGGAATTAACTGAAATCACGGAATTCACTGTATTTGCGGAATTCATTAAATTCAAAGAATTTATGCAATTCACGGTATTCATGGAATTCATCGAATTCACGGAATTCACAAAATTCATGGAATTCACGGAAATGATGGAATTCATGAAATATATTTTATTATTATTATTATTATTATTACACCATTAAGCCGTTTCCCTTTCGAAGTAGGCGTGTCACGAAATTCATGAAATACATGGAATTCATAGAATTCACAGGAATTACGGAATTCACCGAATTTATTGAATTCGCGTGATTCATGGAATTAAGGGAGTTCAAGGAATTCTCATAATTCAAGAAGTTTACGGAATTAACGAAATTTGGTAAATTTAAGGAATTCTTGGTATTTTATACATTCCGTAAGTTCCGTGATTTCAATAACTCATTGAATTTAAATAATTTCTTTATATTCTTTAATTCCATTAATTTTACGATTTCCTTAAATTTCAAAACTTGGTTGAATTATGCAAATTGTTTAAATAACGTAAATATAATTAATTCTGTAAATTCTGCGTATTTCCTGAATTATGATAATACCGTGTTCAATAATTTAATATTTTTTAATAATTATTTAATAATTCAATAATTTGAATTCCGTGTATTTCATGAATTCTGCAAATTTTGGAAATTAAGTGAATTCTTGAAATTTTGTGAACTCGTTGTATTCCGTGTATATGGTGAATTTCTGGAAATCAGTGAATTTCGTGAATTCTGTAAATTTCGGAAATTCCATGAATTCCTCGATTTTCGTGAATTTCATGAATTCCATGGATTACACTAATTCTGTGAATTCTGCTTATTTCTAAAATCCGCGAATTCCGGGCGACATGTGAATTTAGTAAATTCTGTGAATTCCTCTAATTTCTTAAATTCCATGAATTCCATAAATGCGCGCGTTATATAATATATATTACAAAAAGTCCTGGATCGGTCGGAAAACTTTTTTTTGCCAGGAATAGGTGCTCTGAGTGATAATTTACTTTTTTTAACTGTGGGGACGAGGATCTGAACTAGAGTATTGCGTAAGTGTTAGTGCTATGAGTTGCTTTATATAGTTAATAATGCAAAATACATTCACATGTTTTGGAGAGTACAAAATTCTTAATTTATTTTTAGGCTACTATTTTCTAAATAAAGGCGAAAATAGTTCGATTAAATAAAGTCGTTTGGTTTCGAATAATTGGACGAGATACATTTTATTTTCAAGCTGGGTTGCGCATTTTGACTACATTGAAAATTAAATATTTCTGAAAACATGGAGGGCTAGCTTTTTAAAAAAATGAGCGTTCTTGGACATTGGGCGAAAGAACGTAGGACGCGGAGACAGCCAGTCATTTTTTCGATGGTTTAAATGACAAAAAATTAAAGTAGCGAATATTAGGATAGTGAAATTTATTTTAAGGAAAAATAATTTACCAAATTATTATTTGACCAAAAGCCAGTTTAACGAATGATTTATTGAACAAAAATAATTTAAAGGAATGAAGAATTATTCTGAAATAGTTGAAGCGAAGATTCATTTTTTCGAAAGTCCATTTTACTGAATGTTCAAATTTCCAAAGGTCTAATTTTGCGATCGTGCAAATATCCAAAAATTATTTATTTGCATTCAGATAGATGTTAAATAACAAATAAAACATTTATAATGCATGAGCAGGTTGATTGAACGGATAAAAGCAGTGAATATTCAACAAAATGAGTGACAAAAACCTTATATAGTTGATATACATTAATTTACGTTCAAGAAAAATGACTAATTGAGTTAAAGAGTTACGCGCCGAGAAAAAAAATTAAGGCTTAGTATTATTTTTATTAGAATTATTATTTTTATTTTTGTTGGACAGTAACCATCTTAAGCCTGTTAGAATATTTTTAATTTTTATAATAATAATACTAACCTTTTATTTCTTGCTCCGTGCGTAGCCTTTAACTCAATAAGTCATCATTCTTTAACTTAAATTAATGTAAATTAACGATATAAGGTTCTTGTCACTCATTTTTTTGAATTTTTATTGTTTTTATCCATTTAGTCAACTTAATTACGCATTATACATGTTTTATTTGTTACTAAAGATCTATCTGAATGTAAATAAACAATTTGTAAATTTTCGGATACGTGAACCTTCGGTTAAATGATTTTCGGACAACTCTCCTAAAGCTAAACTGATTTTACGGTAATCTGAACCTTCGCAAAATTAGGCATTCTGAAATTTGAGCTTTCAGTAAAATGAACTTCCAAGGAAATGACTCTTCGCTAAAAATATTTTTGAATAATTCAACATTCGTTGAAATGGTTTTCGGTCAATTGATTATTCAACAAATTAGTTTTCCTTAAAATAAATTTCGTTAATCTGATATTCGCTCTTTTAATTTTTGGTCACTTGAACGATCGGAAAAATTACCGGTTGTCAGACGCGAACCTGACCTTTATTGAGCTTATTATAAGGCTTAAATTAAAAACTTTACCTCATTTTGTAAACAACATATTTAAAAAAAAAAATTTTCGTCACCTGTCTCAAACGATAACATTTTATTTTATTTTCACGCGCTCGTCCGTGTGGCGGGGAGTAGTCAGCGAGCGCGAGCGCAGCAAAAACCTGCTACCACTGAGGGTAGCCAAAGGAACATTTTTCTTAACATAATCGCTTTAATGTACAAGCTTAATGCTGTAGTGCCAGCCAATTCAAAATGCTCTCAAACACAAAGTTTACTTGTTAAGTTGCTTTTTAAAAAATTGAATGGTCTGCCTGAAAATATCAATTTCGACAAAATGTGGGCTGCTTCGTTTTACTCAGCTGACTTTGATAAACAAAATATTTATTGTGAAAATGAATTAGACGATTTGCGAGAAAAATTTGGTCGATCTGCTTACGATACAAATGCCTTTTTTAATTGTCAAAAACATTGGTTAAATCCCCATTAGGTTTTAATAATGTATCGAACATATTAAGATTATGGATATGATTCAAATATTATCGTAAGATAAAAGTTAAAACTACTAAATTAAATTTATTTATTTAACTATTTGGTAATATATGCAGAAAAAAATATAAACTCAAGCTTTAATCATTTGTTTGCAGATCTTTATTGGATCATTTTTTGCAACATATTAATCAAAAATTGCACATATAATCTTTACTTGTACCTATAGACTGAATCGCATGCTGACATATGTTCCCAAAATATTACTTTGCAAAATACTGAATTTTAATATCGCCAAAATATGGATTTAAGGTATATTTAACTCTATGATTAATTTGCTATTATATTGTACTTACGAACAGAATCAAGAAATGCCATAGAAAGTATGACCAGGGTGCAAATAAAGATTTTCATTTTTCTTGAGACTGCAAATTGACTTTAATGATTTTAAAATAAGTTCTTGAGTTGCCACTGATTAGATTTCGCATACGAGTTGTGTATATATATATACTAGTCATTATCACATTATTTATGATTGAATAAGGCTGGCACAATAAATTGTTCGCTACAACATATTTTAATTGCTATGGAACAGGAAACATTTATTTGTTATCCTTGAAAGGTTAAATGTACAAAAGATCTACACGTGCCATTTTGAAACGAATTAAATTGGAACAATTGTTTTACTGTATGCCACCATATTATCTTAAACAATATTGATTAAAATCCCCAAAAAAGCATCAAATTAAAAATCATCCAAGAAGATTAAATTTTTACCAAAAGAAACACATTTTTATCAAAGTAGTTCAATTCTCCACCAAAGCAGATTATTTAAAACCCCGAAAGATGAATTTCTAAACAAGAAGATTAATTTTCGGTCAAAAAAGACGAATTGGCAACCAAATAATTACATTTTTAGAGCAACAGTGTGTAGTAGTTGATATTTTAAACTTTTTCTCTCGAAAATTCTTTAGTAAAAAAGAATCCAAAAATAGATTTTTTTTGGAAGAAACAAATAACATGTTCTAGATTGTAAAGAAAAGAGCATCATCAATGCAGGCTTTGTCTCACCTAAAAGATAATGTTAAGTAAATAATTAAAGACATTGTTTATTTTAGATTTTAAAGAACAGTTTTTCTGTTAATCATTTTTTTCCCTACTGAATAATAACTTGTGTTTTCTAACAACAATTATTATAAAAAATGCACATTTTTGAACATATAACATTTTACTTTTCAGCAAAGTCACTTTCCTTTTATCTTAACCATAATATTATACACAAAAAAACTTTATATTTGAAAACATATAATAATTAGTAAATTAGTATCTTATTTATTAATTTTGATGCATGAAAACATTGCTTTGATATTTTTTAGCTTATAAGGTTCTTTTTCTTATCGAAATATAGTTTCTAAAATAATAATAGCTAATTATGCTAAGAAAAATGACCTTATGGAGTTAAATCAGCTTATATTAAAATTATTTTATCAGTGGATGTAAAAAATATGTAGCTTAAAAGTCCAAGACCAAGAACACGAGAAAAGATTACGTAATTAATCATCAATTACGTAAGATAAAATTACAAGATTCGTCGCGTGCGTTAATTTATCATGTACTTATTCTGTGAATAAATCAATATCAATATCAATATTTGTAACCAAAATAGATAAATTTCGAACTAAAATTATGACTATTTAATCAAGAAAGCGAATTTTCAACAAAGTACTTCATAATTTAATCGCGGACTTAATTTTTTATCCAAGTAACATAAATTCATAACGAAGAATGTTTCGACCAAAAAGTTGATTTTTTAACAAACAAGATAAGATAATCTAAATATATATTTTTTAACGTTATCTGTGAAAGGAACACAAATCTCACATTCTGTAAACATATGCGTTTACTAAGAATTTAATATCGCTACTATAAAATTACTTACAGCGAAAATAATGCGTTATATTATTGAGAGTTACGAAAAACCTAATTTGGAGAGAACTGGAGAAAAACTATCTTTTGATGTTCTTATCATTTATGATTGAGAAATTATTATAATTGCCGGAAATTTGACACCACAGTTTTTCAACGGATTTCCACGTTTATATGCCCCCTGAATCCGAAAATCAAGTTTTTACGATGGCACAAGTTTGGCACAATTATGTTCACAATATAATAATATGAGGTGTTTCGGGTTTTAATCGTATGTATGCTCACAAATCGACAGATTTTTTCTTACGCACATCCACGTGCAACAAATCATGTGAATACGGGTTATAGAAAAAAATGTCATAAATCATAAAAGTTTTCTCCCTACGGTTCGCGACAACTTGTAGCTATTGGGAGGACATGGGAGTCTGACGGCCACTCGTCGGTAGGATCTAACCTATGGAACGGCCCTTTTACGGGGTAATAGTAAAGCCTTCTGTACTATCAAGGACGTGAGTTCTTATTCTCCTAAACCACGAAGTGATCGCCGCATCAGGGCTGAAACGAACCAGGATCAACAAATCCTTGTACATGCCGGCCTGCCTCATTCAGTAGAGGCGCAAAGGCAGGGGTTTTAAAGGAGGTGTCTTAACGTAGACGTGTCTTGCGGGCGATTATGATAGAATCACAGGAAATAAAATAGTCTAAAAACAATGCGGTACCCGTTTTGGGGCCCTCCTCTAAACCACCACCGAAATTATAAGGCTCCTTAGGGGGCAATCCACCAGAAGCAATGCAAAATGATAAGATTGCGAAAATCCTGTCAACACGTTAGTAGCTCAGCTAATAGAACTCTCGGTGAAGAAGAGGCACCGTAGCGGAGCAAAAAAGAAGAGATACCGCAAAGCGCATATTGCAAACAGTAGACATGGCTCCCTACAGGCGGCAGTGGCTGTAACAACTCAGGCTCATCATATGAAAAAGAGGAAAAAGAGCCCCAAAAAACTCCCTCCAGTGGGGTTTGAAACACAGAAGGCCGTCAATACACAGGGTTTCACTTTCACGTAGATGGCTATCAAAGCCCTCGTGAGAGTCTACGTCGCATTGGGTTATCTTGAAGCCTTCCTAGCTCTTAAAGATCTGGTAGGTTTAAGGGAGGAAATTTTCAAAGAGATTGGCACGTTACTCCGTAAAAGTCTCGCTTCCAGATTCAACGGCATCATTATCTCGTCAGAGGCCATCCTAGTCGAGACCGCAGACATCCACAGAGGTACCGCAGGGTGACCATACTGATTCTCAGTACGCCAAAGAAGCCAAACGAGCGTTCTGGGACGCCTTAGCTTTCAGAACCTGACTCTAAACCTGATTCGTGGAATGTGTATTCCGACAGGCAAGGGTCCAGGCCGAAAGGGAGAGGCTGGATTCCTGTAGTTCGTTGTGCAGAATCCTTAATCAGAGCTTTATTGGAATCTGTAGGGCCCGTAAGCTTTCAAAGGTGCGCCGAATCAGCCTTTAAATGGCTGAAACGGGAATCTCCATGACGCACCACAGCAAAAGCACCTCGGATTGTCTAGCCAGACGCATGCCAGTGGTTCAAACATGGATCGCCTTAATCCAAGAATCCTCGTTATACATTAAAAGGATAAGTGGCTTGTCAGGGTGTAACTTCATATATAAAGGGGCGCTCCGTTATTACCTTGGCTTATTTCACAGATGATGCTTTTGGACCTTATCCTCAACCTCTACTGCCCAGCGAGCTGAAGACTCTAATTCTTCACTTCGAAGGGAACAGGATTCCTCTGCTGTTGGGTTGTGATGCTAACTCTCATCATACGGTGTGGTCGAGCACAAATATCAATGCTAAAGGAAGCGATTCAATTGAATATCTAGCGGTCTCTCTTGGCAACAATGATGAGTTAGAGCACGCCGCAGATTTTCTGTGAAGGGCTCTGACTACATCATATGCAAGGCATCATCTAACAAGCACAATTAAGTCTAGGAAAAGAGCAGAATTGCAAATAAAACAAAATTGCCTTTACACTGAGACATCTAAAAAATGGCCCCGTTTGAATACAATAAATATATGAGAAAGTACAAAGAGAAAGACGGGCAGGGCTTTTGCGAAGAATTGGAAGGCATTCCGGAAATAGTTAGGCTATACAAGATCCTAGCGAAAAAACCTCGCCCGTGGCTAATAAGGCTCAAAAATGCCGAATTTACCGAAGATAAAGAAGCAACGCTAAACCACCTAATGGAAGCTCTCTTCCCGGCTTTTCAGCGAATACAAAGAGTCGGAGAGGGCCGACTGGAATTTTGCATCTAAGATTGCAGACAGCCAAAAGGTGGACTTAGCCGTAGGATCCTTCTGGCGAAGCATTGCTCTAAAACACTTACAATCAGAATGGAAGGAACGTAAAGTGGCCTTCATTCCCAAATCTGGAAAGGAGGTTTACACTGCTAAAAAAGATTTTCGAGCGAACAGCTTCACGTATTTTATCCTAAAGACGTCGGAGAGGCTGGTCCAGAAATATATCTAGGAGAAGTTGGTTTTGGCCTCTCCGCTGCACAGAAGACAGCATGTTTCCAGGCAGGATGCTTAAATAAAACGCACTTCATGCTGTAGTAGCAAAATTGTAACAGTAATTGGAACAAAAGTGGTATGCTGTGGGTGCGTTCTTGAATGTAGAGGGTGCTTTAGCAATACTCCTCTAGAAGGCATATGTCCAGAGGTTTTGAGGTTTGGCGTGCCAAAGCAACTAGTAATCTGTACATGAATTAAGCTCGAGCTGCCCACAGTGGGCTGTCCTGTAGCCCTTTTGTGCTGTATGGTAGTGGATGGACCTCTTCGTAGACTTAATAATGATTACCTCACAAATTCACAAGAAAGCGCCAATCCAATGGAATGTCATATTTTGCACCTTTTCCCAAATAAAATTTCCGTGTTCCGGGAGGAAATCCTGTTTACAGAACCTGAACCCATATTATGAACCCCAAAATGAAGTACTTGAGAGAAAAATATGACTGCCTCAGAAATTACCATCTAAAAGTACTAGATTATGACTAAATCTGGTATGCAGATGGCCACAGGGGGAATGGAGAGTTAGGACCAGGAACCTATGACAGAGCGAGAAGGAGAGGGTTGGGGCCCACTTGGGAAACATGCTATAGTTTTTAAGGGGGAAGTCCTGATCATCCTTTGCTATGCTAAAACATTATTAGAAGAGAACGCTACGGGCCAACAGATTACGATCTTTTTAAACATTTAAGCGACACTAACTGCGGTAGGAAAAGCAGAGATAACATCACAAATAATTTAGGAATGCAAAATGGCATTAATCTAACGTGCAGAACAAAATAAAGTGGCTCTCATATGAGTTCCCAGTCACACAGGAATCAACGAGAACGAAAAAGCGCATCAGTTGGTAAAATGCGGAGCGGAAAGTGAACATAAAGAACCGATACTGAGATTAGCGTCTTGCTGCATCGGACTTCCCATTAAAAGCTGGAAACGGACAAAAAATCGGGAATACTGAGAGCCAAGTCAGGGCTGCCGATAGGCGAAATCTGACATGATAGGTCCACAAATATCGTTGGAAACCGACCTAAGATATTGGCACCATTTTTTTAAGGATGAATCAAAGCCTTCTTTCAATAACAATTATTTACAAACAATATTTTTAATCATTTAAACAAATATATTATTAAGTTAAAATCAAAATGCTATAAGTTTAAATATAGCGCTACTTAGATAGTGAAATAATTTCCACAGAGGTTTTATATTTCTAATTTATTTCAAATTTCACGTTAAAATTATAAACATGAAAAGTGCTAATTAAAATAAAATTAAATGCAATTAATAGAAGGACTTGCTTTAAAATTTTTATAGTTTTTCGAAAATTGAATTCAAACTTATATAATTTCTCCGTATTTCTTAATAACAAATTATACGTGACGTTTAAGCCAGGAAAATAATGTGCCTAAGATATCAAGCGGTTTTTATAGAAACATATAGTAATTTTCCATATAAATATCTCTTAAATACTAAAAAATTGTGCAAATTTTGAGCTTAAGGTGATAAATAGTTCTAGAAAGAATCTGTTTCCTTTTAAAAGGTCGATTTGTTTCCAACGAAATTATTAGCTAGACCAGCGGTTGCAAGGCCATTTAAATCGAAGATTTTAAATTTCAAATAGTTACACTGTCAAGTGAACTCCAGGCCAATTGACTATACCAAATTAAGTTGCTCTGAAAAACATTTATGATAATTTATTTAATTGCTATATTAAAAAAAGGGCTTATATTCATTTGAAATATGCCATTTTACATGACTTAAAAAAAACTTTCGCTGTATGTTAATAAGGAAGTTAGATTACTTTGTTTGCATAAAAATTATTGCTGATGTATTTTTCAACATACTTAGCTTAAATTTGTAGGTAGCGTAATAAACACTTATAATAATATTAATAAAATTATTATAACCAGTTGTGAATTTTCTATTTATAACAAGGTTTGATTTACAACATGAGAAATGATTGTAAAGTAATCAGGATAACCCCATTCCTTTTTTTTTAATTTGAGCTAACATTTTGCGCTGATTATAAATTCTATATTGAATGCATGGAAAAGCATATTATGTTATGTTAATAGTTTATTGTCGATAAAATGGTATTAATGAACTGTAATGATGATAAAATGTTAGTTTAATGTCATTACGTTTTGTAAAAAAATTAATAAAAGAATTACTTAATATAAGAAACAATTATTATAAGTAAATGCTTTCTAAATTATTGGCATCTGGGTATGTGATAATATAGGCATGTCATTGTTTGTTCATGTTTCGTCATGTCAGATAAAAAGTTGGAAAAATCTAAACGTTACTTAAATAAATTGTAACGAAAAATTGTGACTAGAATATAGTGAACATCAAATTTTTTATTGAATACACAGTTCCTCTAACATTATACCAAAATAGTTAAGCAATGAAATATAGCTTAAATTAAAATGAAAAGCTACTTCACCAATTTTAAAATTAGAGAAAAGAGAAATAATACACTTTCATTTGAAAAATTAGATATATTTTTTTAAGGTTTTGATGCAGAATTTATAATGAGCAGAATAATTTAGCCTCAATAAAAAAAAATCAATCCGATCTACTCCGCCGTCATGCGCAGTCAGATTTTGATAGTAAATTGAAGGATAGCACAGGAAATCGAATCAACCCTAAATTAGGCCAAAAATGAGATTACTAGATAGTAAGTTCGAAAGAAAGATATAAACATAAATCGACTTTTCAATTTGGTAAAAAAACCCACAAAAATGTACTAATTTTTCCGGGATCAGAATGACGTGTTTTTTGTATATTTTGATATAAAATATTTCTATCGCCTCAAAAGTTTGGAGAATACATTTCACACATGCTGTAAACGTATGTTCTTACTTAGAATTTTATATCGCGACAATCAAATTAGTTAAGACGAAAGCAATACGTCATCAGATAATAAATTATTTTCAACTTACAGACTCTGAAGCCGTTTGTTTTCTTAACAGACATAATTGAGTAAGGCTTAAAGTAATATAACAAAAAATGCAGGTTACTAAAAAAAATGTCGAAAGGAGAAATCTAAATTAGGAATCGAGAACAATTCATAATTCCTGCAAGCGGTCCTCCTTCTAAACATTTCGTGTTTCAGGAATAGCAGATACAAAATAATTCCGCAGGTTCAGCGGCGGTTATTATGTTCAAAATATACATATAAGAAATCAGTATGGGGATCAATCTGAAGTTTCTGGTTCGGGCTAACAAAAGTAATACTTTTATATTGTATTATTGATGTTGTCTATCTCATCAACTTTGTTTATTATAATACAGCAAACGACATGCAGAGAATAACGTTTAACATACTTTTGCTAAGTATCATGTACGAACGCTGAGGGGGCATTCGACCATTTAAATAACCGCCTAAACAGATTCATCGATAGTGTGGTACCTAGATTCACTTCTTATGGTAAACCTGCATGGTAAACATAAATAACTTTCCAAAGTAAAAAACAAAGAATATTTAAGACGGAAGCACGCCTAATCCAAAAGTTCTTTAGAAAAACTGCCTACAAAGTTATTTTAATTCGAAGAACCCAAAATAATTCATTATAGAAAAAACTTATGTGAAATTATAAAGGTTCGCTTCACTTGATAAGGTGTCATTATTGAATCTGAAAGGACAATATTGTGGTAATGCTAATGGATTTGAAAGTTACATACGGACAAATAATATAAACGGGAAACAATACATTTTTAACACATGACATAGATTTTGGTATAGTCTTAAAAACTGTTAACATTGTAAACACAGTAATTCCAGCTTGGGGGGCAACGCTTGATGTCACCTGCAAAAATTCAAAGAGATTAATTGCAAAGTTACAAGCTCTGTGTAGTGAAGGGAAGGGGGGATAAACTGAGCGCTCCGATTCCAGAATGGGACATAACTAACGGCAAAATAGTTTATTCTATTAGAGTTTTTGAGATAACCATGGTAATGATGTTTCTTTCTGAAGACGATTTGTAATTAATTTTTGGTCTCTAGCTCGTCGTCACATCTACAGTTTTTGGAATTTTTTATAGAAATTTAGAGGCAATACTCTCCAAAGTATTCTTACAACGAGAATATGAGTGAAAAGTTTATATCATTATTTCTAATAAAATAAAAAATTGTTTTCTAGGCCATTCCGAATTTAAATCCTTATAATCTTCGATCGCTTCGTTTATCGAGCGTATTTTGAGCAAATATAAAATTTCTGTGGAGAAGTTGTTCAGAAAACTATAAGGTACTTTCCAGTAAAAACCTTTTTTCAAAAATCTGAATAGGTAAAAAACTACAAATGCAAAACTTGGAGCGCGCGAACTAAACTCTTGTAGGCGACAGGCATAAGGGCGGACTCAAATGTAGGTTTGCAGGTAAATGATGTAAAAGTTCAGAATAATATGAAAAGTATCGAATTATGATATATTCAAAGAGTTTAAATACTTTTAAAAAGCACGAAAAAAAAGTTATATAATTGATATAATGATTAATATTAAATAATAAAATATTATGAACAAGTTATATAAATTAAATTATATTTTTTAAATCACAGCTATGTAAACTTTTCACCCATAAATGTATAAAAAATTCTTTATAATTTCCATACAATACATGTCCGAATTATATCAAATGCATTCTACAAGAATAGTTCTACAGAAGTTATTCAATTTATTAAATTTGTTTCCCATTAGTAAAACCAAGACAGAATTGTTCTTGCATTGTACTTACGTTATTTCTGCATATTTTCCTAACATTTTTCGACCAGTTATCTTCACATTTAGTGCGTTTCCCAGCACGAAGAGTATCATGTGATTCTTTTTCCATTTCGAAAAAAAGAGAGAATTCCTACCACTATGAATTTCAGGAAATATTATTTAACTCGCGGAACGATGTGAATATTGTGGTATCAAAAAGCACTATGATCTATATAATTCTACAGAAACTACAACCATTATGATGCTAAAAGAGCTAAAATGACAATCGAAGGTCATCTAATATAACTTTATGCATTTCTTTGTGTATATTTTTATTCCTTCGCTAGCTGTATTGAGAGTGGTTCTATGCGTCTAACAGACATGGATTGTTACGAATAGCGCGCTTCAAGTTTTACATTTGCAATTATTTTCCTATTTAGTTTTTTGAAAAAAGGTTTTACAAAAAACTACCTTATAGTTTTCTGAACAATTTTTTCACACAGAGTTGATATTTGCTCAAACTTCGCTCGATAAACGAAGCGATCGAAGATTATAAGGACTTAAATTCGGAATGGCCTAGAAAACAATTTTTTCTTTAATTAAAAATAATAATATACACTTTTCGCTAATACCCTTGTTCTAAGGATACTTTGGAGAGTATTGTCTTTAAATTTCATAAAAAAATTCCAAAAACTGTACATGTAACGACAAGCGAGAGACCAAAAATTAATTACAAATCGTTTTCATAAAAAAACATCATTATCATGGTTATCTAGAAAACTATAAAAGATTAAACTTTTTTTCTAGAGGAAAAAAGATGAGTTATCTAATTTCCTATAAAAATGCGTTCTTCAAAAACCAAATTTTCAAATTTTGATTTTTAGTTGCCATAGACTTTACCTCCAACTTTACCGAGTTATGTCCAGTTCTGGAATCGGGGTGCTCAAGTTTGAAAGAAGGCTATCACTGTAGTAAGAATCACCAGATATCCTGAAGCAATTTAAGAGGAAAGACGAGGCCCACAAGGAAAAATCTGAAGATGAAAATGAAGCCTCGGAATTAAAATTTAAAGGAGAAGTGTTTGAATCATCCTAAATTAGATATCCAAAGATGTTGAGATCCATTTTTGTTGCAAAATTCCTCGAAGGAACTTTGTATCCAGTCTAGGCGTGCTAGCCTTGAAAACTTAAATAGCAAGAAAATCAAATTTTAAAACTATAATTAATGATTTTGCTGTGAGGAAGGCGAGAAAAGTTCATCCTGAATGCACTTTATGTGTTATGCGGTGGTATTTTTAATAATCTGTGAATGCTTTTCTGCGAAGTTCCTAATTAGCACCTAAGCTTTGGAAATTAAAAAATATATTATAAGGCATCGTAATGAAGGAGCCAGGTAAGTGTGATGATATAAAATAAGACGGTTTTCGACGACGTAGAAAAAGCAGACAGTTATTAACTGTAAATATGTTCACCTATCTTCATCAAGGCTATCTATTATGCGTTTATCAAACACTTAGTATACATCTATGAGCATTAGCGAAAAGGTTTCTTAAACATCCTACGAGTATTTGCCGTTTAGTATAATCGAAAAGGATGTATTTTATCGGCATCAAAAAAAATTATGCCCCTTTTGGGCGCTCTTGTTCTTACCTTCATGCTTTTCATCAATAAAATTGGTGAGTATGATAATAATTACAATTTTATTAATTATTGTTAAATCCGGAGCCTTGGTCAGCATATAAATCGTTTTGAATCAGAAATCAAGTAGTTTAAGCACCAGAATAGTTTTATACGAAATGTAGCAAGAATTTAGTGCTTTCTTGACAGTTTTATATATTCAGATATCTTATGTAAACTTTAATTTACAATAATTTACATAATTAAAACTAAACATCTAGATGTTCAGGGTTAACATATTTTACGTTCAACTATAGGACAACAATCTAGATGTTCAAAGCTAGCAAATGTTGATCTTAAAAACTGAGATGTTACTCTTTAATGTCTAAAATGTCCAACTGAAATATCCAAGATATTACATGTATTGTTATGTAAAATAACGCCTGTAAATATTTGAGGAGTTTACTTACTTGTAGTAATGTAAGTAGTTACTTAATAACTTATCCTTTTATTTAAAATTAGACTTTAATGTTCGTAAACGAACGAAAAACATATAAAGGGTATGAAATATCGATCAGATGATACATTCAGTCAATATGAGGTTATTTCTAAAATTTGTAATTCAAAATAAAAACGGGTGTAAGTTATCGGAGAACGAATGATCTGAATTCTAAATTTAAAATTCGATCTATTTTAAGTTACTTAAATACAAATTTTATTTAAAACTTATAAATATTTGTGTAAATGTGTTAGATCAATAAACCTGAAACTTAGGATCACTGTTCCCTTCTTTAGAAAGAAAAGAGTCTTTATCCAATTTTATTTAAGGATATCTAATTTTGATTCTTTGGAAATATTCCAAAATTGTATTATTACGTAATTGAAATATTGAAAATATATAGACATCAAATATAGTCGTGAAATTGGACGGTTTTAAAATATGAATGTGTTTTGATTTAACATAAACATATTTTTACGCCTAGCATCTCAAAAAGATAGTAATTGTTTTGCATGAATATGTGCACATTAGATGCTACAATCTTACCCTTTTATCATGTACATTCAAACATCCATTTTTTTCATTTATGGTCCCAGAAATATAGGTCAAGTTCGTTTATCAGCCTTCCACCGCCAACACTTACAGTTTTATACATCAAAATTAAAACTCGAAAAATTTAGAAAACAATTCACCTCAATACAACACTAGATACAACAAACAGTCTAGAAACAAAATTAATTGTTTCAGGAAAGTCTACGAAATTACATTCAATCGCTTCAACCTATTGAATTTCTTTAAACGCTTTTTTTTAAAGATCCTTCATCTTAGGCGTACAATTTAAGTGTTTGAATTCTCATAATTTATAATAGAAGGTATTAGATTGATGTGAGTTTAGATATATCTAGTTTACGTCAGTTCTTAAAATTTCGAGACTTTCATGCTTCAGGGAGGGGGAAGGCCTAAGTCCAGATGGCTACGCCGCTAAATGAGTGTAGAGTTGTAACCTAATCTGATTCGTCTTTAAAAACTTATCCGGCGACTAATTTAATTTTCCCGCTACTAATGCTTTTTCAGTTACGCCGGGCTATTGGGAGTATTATTAATTCAGACAAAGTGCTTTTTATGAGCATGTCAGTTTGTCCATCTGGCTGTCTGCATTTGAGAAAAGCAATTAATAATTTTTTACACTGTTTTGTGCTAAATACGTTTCAAAATATATACATTATTTTGCAATATCTGAATAAGTAGTCGTGGGCAAAGGATCGGCGCGTCCAACGCACAATACGAATATGCCCGAGCAGCAAGTGCATTTTTAAATAATGCTCTACATTGCAAATTCATAAATTCATTTTCTCTGTCTTTTTACAGGAACATCAGGCTTGCGAAGAAAACTTAAAATAACAAAATCGTCTTCTACTACAGAAGATGAAAATAATATGAAGTTTTATTCCACGCCTAGTTTCGCTGAGTTTGAGCTTGAAAAAAATATTTACTCAACAGGAAAAACAGCTCAACGTTTGTTTTTAAATCATCATAATAAAAAAATGATGGTATGGCTAATCTTAAAGATGCAATGAGAAAAGCTCGCAAAATCCAAAGACAACCTTTCGTACAAAAATAAATGGTTTAAGATTCTCCTTCTGGACATACAGATGTCCATAAACTTTCATCACAAAGTAATCCATTCGGTTCATCAGCACATATCTACGTGGGAAATCAGTATATAGGTCCCTATGGAACTCCTGGATCTGGCAATAATCAGCAACACACTAATTCCCAAAAGTCATTAGTGGACAAAGCCTGGGATATGTATTAACAATTTGATATCCAACCTCCTCAGCCTTCAGATTCTATAGGAGAATTCAGATCTTGTGTATATGGCAATAATCATCCATTCACTAATCCCTAAATGCCATCAGAGAACGATTTATATACGCAATTTGATGTCCACTCTTTTCCGCATCTAGATTTCCGGGAACATCAGTATCAAAGTAACACATCACCTTCAGTAGCAATGGATAAGTATAATATGTATCTAATTATAATATAGTAATATAAGACGTAAATATATATAAAACGTGAGCATTTCGCTTTTCTTAAAAACTATTTTTACGTACACCAAACTCTCGTTTTCAGTCCCCTCGTTCTCGGCCTTCCTAGGACTGTTGGCCCTCACAGTATCTCAGGGAGCAGGGCGAGGGCAGTGCGACCCTTACCTCGGAAGAACCGCAGTACGTGAGTACTCGGTCGCATATATTACGCAATATTATGCGTTCCAATTGGAAATAATTCATGGGGACCTGGCTGTTCACATTTGGATCCACCCGAATTCAGTCTAAAGCTATTTACAGGCCGCTTCCGGCATTAGACTAAAAACGAGAGTTTGGTGTAGTTTTAACTTCAAAATTGCCCAGGTGACTCAATTTTCAACATAAAGTATTTTTTCAGGCTTAAAATATCGGAAATTCATTATTATTACTTATTCTTATGTCGATATAATAATTATGTAAGGAATAGCCGTTTTTACGTCACACTTTTTGCTATGGTATACAGCCTCCTGATGCAAAGCATGTATAATGTATTCTTTCAATTCATACATTATTTACTAAGAATATTGTATAAGGACAGCTTCCTTTTTAAAAAACTATGCATATTATAAGATAGCAGGAGCAATTTTAGGAAAAAATGTTTAATTACTATTTTCATTATTCACAACAAATAGAGTTTTCAAAAGAACATGCTTAGAATGGTCGTCATCTTAAGTGTTCACTTGTCTTTTCTTTTGAGTTAAAAACAAAAACTTTTTATTTTATTAGGTCCGAAATACTGTTTAAAAAGATTACTAATAAGTTATTCTATTACAAAGAAAACAAAATAGTATATTATGGAAACAAATAATTAAAATTCAAGACAAAGAATTTTAACATCAGGAATAAAGAATAGTAACTTTTAAACCGAGAAAGGAATTTTAAGTACGAATTATTAAATTTTACATAATAAAGCATTGAAATTTAAGAAACAAGAAGTTTAAATTCCAAGAAATACAATTTTATTAAAAATGTGATATTTGTATTATAATTTATTTGTCGATAAAAAGAATAATTATAGAAAGACGTATAATTATTATATAAAAATGACAATTTAAATGCAAAAACTATGGATTATTATAACGTATTATGACGTGAATTCCAATCCGGATTACTAATCGCGAGCACCTTCATTTTGCTGCACAATATTTTAACGCTTCGATTAAAAGTTGTCGGTTTTTCTCGAGTTTACAGATCTTTGTTTCTATAATTTAAGGATTCATTTCCATCAGTAATCTAGCATAAAATACAGTACATAAATTATAAATATTATACAACTGTAAGTTCATAATGAAGTTCTTTAATTTGTTTTATATTTATCTTTGAATGAATTCTGAGGTCAAAACTTTGTTTTAATTATTGTTCTCCACATAGCACACTTCCCGAAAAAATCTGTTCTTTTCTTAGGACTTGGTCCAAGTGTCCGGGAGAAAAAACCAGGTCTGCCCTAGGTTCTGCCCTAGGTCTGCCGCATTTTTTTTTGCTTTTAAGGAAAGTAAAATAGTTCCATATAATTTTTAAGAGAATTTAATATTTTTTTGAAAATAGTTCTATTTAATATGATCTAGGTAGAAACCGTTTTCATATTAAAATTTTTATTAAGCCATAGAAGTTTCGCTGGTCCTTTTAAAGGTTTTTTTATAATTGAGATTTTAAAATAAGAATGAGAAATATTTAAATTTCCGCAAAAATTTAATTATCTTGTCAAGTCCGAAAACGTAAAATAACATCTCGGAATTCAAAAAAGTTCTACGATTGGCAAGCAACGGCCGCCTCGCAAATTAATTCTTTCGCAATGGGCCGGCGTGACTGAGATATCATTAGTAGCGGGCAATTTAAATTAGTATACAACACAATATAAATATGATATCATTTACAGATTCCAAATCTCGTTAATGTCAAATAGACATTAATGGTAAATTATAGCAATAAGAAAATAATTCAATAATTTTATTCATTTAATTGCATCTAAGCAGGCAAAAAATATTTGTTTTTACAAATAATTTGGCTAAACGTATTTTTTAGATTTGCAAAAAAACTAATAAGTTTTGTGTATTTTAATGTGGTGCTGTGTTTAAAAAAAACGATTTTTTTAAACATCTACAACTTTTAACAAATTAAAGATATTTTCTTCTTGATTCTAATAGGATATATCTTCCTTTTTCGAAATCAGCCGGAAAATGAACGAAATTAACGAAAAAGCGGCGGTTTCTCGAAAAAAATGAACAGTGGATTTTCTCAGAAAACTTATACTTATTTTTTTCTCTAATTTTTTATTATTTTCACTTTGATAATAAACATATTTTTTAATTTGGTGCTAGATAAATAACTTTTGTGGTCAGTAAATTATTTTTTTGTTACAGGCAATTTTTCAACTTTTTTTAAAAACAGTGAAAGGTACGACATAATGTTGAGATAAAAGTTTGCATGCCTGAAAAGATTCTATGAAAAATGTTTATTTTTTTAGATAACTTCCATCGTCTACGAGAAAAATTCAAAAATTACATGTTTAGAAAAAAAATTTCTCCTGTCCTCAAAAATAGTTTAGCAAGCTTGATGCTAATAAATTGCCTTTCTTCTAATAGCAGAACTTGTACAAAAAATGTGGAAAAGAATAAAAAAGGTGGGGTTTTCCAGAAAACCTTTTTTTGCAAATGTCGGAAATATGAATAAAATATTTTTTGTAAAACTCTATCTTTTTTATTCTTCCAAATATTTTTGAAAAGTTTCTCCTGTTAGAACAGAGGCATTTTATAAGTATCATGATAGCTAAACTATTTTTGAGACCAGGAAAATTTTTTTCATTAAAAATGTAATTTAAAAATTTTCCTCGTGAACAATTAAACATATCACGAGAAAACAAGAGACACTTTTTTCAGAACATTGTACGACGTGTGAACGTTTATCTTAACTTTTTTCGTATCTGTCATTGTTTCCGAAAAAAGTAGAAATTCCGATTGTAAGAAAAGAAATGATCCTAGCCACAAAAATTCTTTAGCCAACATCCAATTTAAAAGATCATCAATTTACAAATTAAACAAAAATTTGAGTTATTTTGTGAATTATAAATATTTTGTCTAAGTTCCTGTAACAGCAACATATTTTGTTTATTTTTATACCGCAATCTGAAACTGCTTATTTAGAAATTTCCAAATAAAGTAAATATGTTATTTTTCATGCTTCAGGGAGGGGGAAGGCCTAAGTCCAGATGGCTACGCCGCTAAATGAGTGTAGAGTTGTAACCTAATCTGATTCGTCTTTAAAAACTTATCCGGCGACTAATTTAATTTTCCCGCTACTAATGCTTCTTCAGTTACGCCGGGCTATTGGGAGTATTAGTTCCGCATTTAGTCGGTGTGCAGCGCTAGTGCTACCCTTTCTCGCAACTGAGAGTAATCGCCAGAAGTTTGAGAATGCTTCAGCTTAAAATAGCAAATTAATTTGCGAGGCGGCTATTGCTTGCCAATCGTAGACCTTTTTTGAAGTCCGAGATGTTATTTTACATTTCCGGACTTGACGAAATAATTAAATTTTTGCTCTATAGGAATTATAGAGAAATTTTGAATGAATTTTGAATTTTGAATGGACCAACGAAACTTCTACCGCTTGATAACAATTTTAATATGGAATCTTTCTCTAGCTAGATCATATTATTCTCTTTTAAAAATTTTTGGAATTAATTTACTTTTCTCAAAATCAAAAAAATCGCAGCGGACACCAACCTACGTTTTAACCTAGGTTTAAGAATAGGTCTAAACCCAGGACAGATATGGTTTTTTCTCCCGGACACTTAGCCCAAATCGTAAGAAAAGACCAGGTTTTTTCGGGACGTGTGCTATATGGGTCATGTCTCTGTCACTACGCAGCTGGAAGCGTTGACGTCAAAAAGCGTTTGATCTAGAAGACAGTGCACAGTATTCCATAACAAATTTAAAAAGTTTAAGCTAATGTACTTTGACAAAAACCAGTGGCGTAGCTATCACCTAGGGGGCCCTGTATCAAAATTTCTTTGGGGGACCCTTTTTAGGAAAATAAACAAAAACCTCATTAATTAATTCTTATTTGGGGGCCCCCGGACCACGGGGCCCCCTATTATTGATACGGCAGTAGTTTCGCCCCTGACATAAACACAATAATTTCATAATAAAAAGCATTAAAAAGTGCACATTAATAAAAATTTGATTTTTTTTGTCCGGATAGCACATACGCATTTATCATCACAGGGCTTATTTTTCTTGGGAAATTCCCATTTCATATGGCTTATGCTATTGGGTAAAAGAAAAAGTGCCTCACGGGAGGATTAGAGGGACTTTTCAATAATAATATTAATTAAAATAAAAAAAGATAATATATACATTTTCACCACTGTGAAAATAGAAATAAACCTATCGAGCAAGTGAACTCTTTAAATAACAGAAAACACTTAACGCTCTTTTCACACAATATAGAGAATAAATTAAATTTTTTTTAAATAATTTTTTTATGAAAGAAGATCTACCCTAGTCGCTTCACTGGCAATCGAACCACATAACTTCCGATTTCCGGTCGAGTGCTTTTCCATATAAGCTATTATATACGTCGAAAAAAGAATCTGTTTAAAGAAAAAAGAACACGCTATCTATAAATCTAATACCTGGCTTGAGATATCGTGTATTTCCAATTGGAAGTTCTGAGGTTCGATTCCCAGTAGAGTGACTGCAGTAGATCTTTTTAGAAGAGAATTTAATTTTGAATAATAGATTACACAAGTTTAAAGTTTCATTTTGTTGGCCCCAAGCTGAAATATACACTGTTAATAATTTATGTTGGAAACTTCCAATACATGTATTCGAAGTTTATTTCCGAAACGTAAAATAACGCTACTATATATATAATGTTGTAGTTTCCAAATGTCGGCATTAGTATAGTACCTCACATGCATTGGAATTTTATAGCACAATTCCAGTAGCCAGTAACTTGACACCTATTAAAGCGAAAAAGTAAATAAAATATGTTAATCATTTCTCAGAAAACTTGTTCCTGGAATTCAAGATAATTAGAGAATTCACGAAATTAACAGGATTCACGGAATCCAAAAAATTCACTGAAATCAACGAATTCACGGAATTCATTAAATTTACGCAATCCAAATAATTCATGGAACTCAATAAATTATTAATATGCAATAAATGTAGGGAATTTATAGAATTTACGGAGTTTATAGAATTTGAGCATTCTTGGAATTCATGGAATTCACGGAAATTATGGAATCCATAGAATTATGAATTATGAATTCATAGAATTATGAATTATGAATTCATAGCATATGGAATTCTTGGACATCAGGGAATTCAAGCAATTGGCGGAATTTAGCTAATTCGTGAAATTTAAGAAAATCGTGGAATTCATGGTATTCATGAAATTCAAGCAATTCGCAAAAATTTCATTCGATTCCATAAAGCCTATAATTCCGTAAATCCCTTGAGTTCCGCAAATTGTCTGAATTCCGAAAATTCCTTAAATTCCATAGATTCCACTAATTCCATAAATTCTGTAAATTCCCTAAATTACGTAAATTTTGTCATTTCCATGAATTCTGTGAATACCCGTAAATAATTGAATTTCGTAAATTACGCGAATTCAATGAATTCCATGAATCCAATGAATTCATTGAATTTCAAGAATTCCTTGAATTCCATAATTTCCGTGAATTCAGCAAATCCATTGAGTTCTGTAATTGCAGTGAATTTCTTGAATTTCTTGATTTCAGTGCATTCCCTGAATTCCACAAATTCCGTAAATTCCCTAAATTCCGTAAATTCATTCAATTCAATGAATTCCTTAAATTCTATTAATTCCGTGAATTTTATCAATGCCATAGATTTTGAACACTCCTTTAATTCCATGAATTTCATGAATTCCGTGATTTTTATGAATTCCTCTAAGTACATGAATTCTTTAATTTCGTGAATTCCATACATTTCGTGAGTTCCTTGAATTCTATGAAATCTCTGATTTTCTCGTGCACAATTTTTGTCTTACAAACGCTCTAATACATGTTGTAGAATGCTAGACGTTGACTTCACGAATTACAATACTTACAATACATATATAGCAATTTCTTCAATCGAATACCATGTTTGCAACTTTACCTCACGCTTATATTATCTTGTAGAAGTAAATGAATTAAAAAGCAAAAATAAATATATTTATAAGAAAACTATTTTTTCGTACTCATTTTTACTTTACTGTGTACATTTGATGAACTGCCGCATGCACATGATTGTTGGAACGTGGTTAACAATATAAAGTAGACATTTTGCTATTGCTATAGAATGAATGTATTTGCATTAGACACTGACTAGTATCATGGAATTTTCCGTAAAACTAACTGAGCAAGTACAGCGCAAGGGCTATTATTACGGAATTTCCCGTAATGTTAACCCTGGAAGATATGGAAAAGAGGTTATTCTTATGGTAAGTTCCGTAACGTTAGTCCGATTGACCCCAGTAGCATCTGTAAGTTAAATGTGAATTCAGTAGAGATGCTCCTAAACTCAAAATGTCTGTACAGGCTCTTAGTTTTGTATATTGAAGTAATCGCTTATTTGCACTGCTTAGTCCTTGAATCATTAAGTTGGTCTGATAATCATGAGACTCAGAACAATATTCGGTTCGATCAATAAATTTAAAATCGAATTAGCGAAGACCTCTACAGTCCTTGAAGCTGTTAAATTACTTTACAGTCCCACTATAAATATAGCTGAAATATCCATCATAAACAAATAAGAAATAGAGAAATTAAAAGAAATTCAAGACTGATAAAAGCTCTAGAAGAAAAGCTCAATACCTTTTGTATGTATGATTAATTATATTCAGCCCTGAGTTTTCACAAATCTTGATTTTATTTTACTTTCTCTATTTCTAATGTGTTTATGATGACTATTTCAAGTATGTTTATAACGGGTTTGCCTTTCGACCGTAACTAGATATTTCAGATGTGTTTATGATGGATTTGCATTTTGATCTTCGAACAACATCCAAATCATTTGAATCAGATATCTAAATTTGGGTGCACTAGCAGATTCCTAAATGTATCAGTCAACGATGCAGACGAAAACTCTAACCTTTGAACCTTGTGACGAGGTGTTGTTCCACCTGTCATAATAAACAACCCTTACCGGCACCGGGATCCTGAAGCATGAAATTAGTCAACATTTTTTTTTTTTTATGAAATTGAAGCCAGGTCCGAGGAACGAGAGTCCTTATTCCTCAGGGTGTACTCATAATCTCGTTTTTTTTAACATTATATCCACTCCGTTATGTTTGTTTTGTTATAAAATCTGTCAACCGAGACGAGTGAGAGAGTCAGCTGTCAATATGCAACACACCCATCGATCATCAAGAACAGGGTTGGCAATGTGGAACCTCCAGAATGCCGCCATAACACCATCAGTTTACGCACGAAAAGGCAGAGTGAGAGGAGGGAACCTTGCGAACCTCGCTCTCTCTAACTTAAGAAACAAGCGTCCGGGCTCTTTTGGCAGTGAAGCCGGCCCATGATAGTTCGATCCGTTCACACCGCAATAAGATACGCCACTAACCAGGGACAGTATAAGGCCAATCCGCCATGACACCACAGACCACCCATTACAAGAAGAAGTGAGAGAGAGAGAAAGAGAACTTTAACTTTTTTAACTTTAACTTAAGTCAAAGTTAATAATTAATAAAAAAAAAAAAAAAAATTATAGAGAGAAAGAGAACTTTAACGTAGTTGTCATCTCCTTCCAATGGTGGCATAAGAGCCGTGCTACTTGGAGAGAGAAAAAGAGAGAGAGAGAGGAGTAGCCAATTATCACTCTGTCCCTGTCCAGCTTATGATTGAGGAATGTTCAATTTTGTACTCCGATTCCGCGCCCTACCTGTCTCCTCGTTTCATTGTCTTCCGTTTTAGGATTTTGTCACGATAACCAATAGTTCACGCGTCTTGTTTTAATCCTTTTTTTTATAATTCGCTTCATTAGAAATGTTTAATGAAAAACAATTTACATAATTTTTTGGAAAATTAGTGGTGTGGCGTCAGACTTATTTGTAGATGGGGGCATCTCCCCCCCCCCCCCCGTGATAAATTAGATTGTAAGTCTCTCTTAAAGTTGGACTTGAGAAATTGATCTAAAATAATGAAGTCTTTAATTCCAGATCGTCGTTAGCGAGATCATCGTAAATACATTTTTTTTAGTTTCTTTCGATATTGGCTGGCGCCCTAGGATCTTTTGCAATAAACCTTGTAATTTTTTTTAACTTTGACTCCTTTTCTTTTTTTCTGTAATGAACCATAAAATTATAAGCCATAGTCTAGGTGGCATTTTTTGTAGGCAAAAAATTCACTCTTGAGAACCTCTATAAAACATTTTCTCTAAAATCTTCTTTCTGAAGCTTCGAGATCTAACGATTGACAATTTGAATACCTGCCATCTAAGCGTTCACATTATAAGGGTCATTTTGGCGCTAATGGACCTGAAAATCATCCAGTAACCAGTAACACTTCTGTATTATAATTGCGGCTTCATATCTCGACACCTTTTGAAAAAAAAATTTTTTTTGAAAAATGCAGATCTTTTCTCAGGACCCTTATTTCTGGCAAAAAAAAAGAAATTTTCTGGCGGAGCCGAAACTTTTATTAGTAATTATTATATAACGCGAATATTCATGGAATCAATGGAATTTATGGAATTCGTGGAATTCATGGAATTTATGGAATTCGTGGAATTTATGGAATTCGTGGAATTTACTAAATTCAAGGATTTCATATAAAGAATTTATGGGATTCACGGAATTAATTGAATTCATTAAATACATGGATCTCTTAAAATTCGTGGTGTTCACCAAATTCATGGAACCAACGGAATTAGCAGAAGTCACGAAAGCTACTGAATCTACGGAATTTAAGTAATTTATAAAATGCATGGAATTCGTGGAATTCATGGAATTCAATGAAATCACAAAATTGGTGGAATGTATGGAATTCATAGACTTCCACGAATTCCGCGAATTTCTTGAATTCCGTGATTACAATCCATACATTCAGCGAATTCCACAAACCCTGGGAGTTCTTTGAATTCCATCAATTCCTCTAATCCCAAGAATTCCTGGTATTCCAAATACTCCTTAAATTCTATCAATTCCATGAATTTCTTGAATTATATTAATTCCGTGAATTTCAAGAATTCCACATATTTCGCGAATTCGTTCAATTCCATGAATTCCATGAAGTCCACGAATTCTGCGAACTTCATACATTTCGTGAATTTCGTAAATTGAATTTGATCAATTCCTTGATATCGATGAATTCCTTGAATTAGATTAATTCCTTAAATTTTGTGAATTCAAATAATTCCGTGATTTCGTTGTGCTGTTTTTAATATTTACAACACTTACAATACATTTATTGCAGTTCGTCATTGCAATACCATGTTTGCTACTTAACATTCATCTTTCTTTTTTTCATATAATATTCTTTGAAATACAAACATTATTTACTAACATTATTGCATCAATCGTGTTTTATGCCTAATAAAATTTGTTTATTATCTTATTGCAGATGTCATTCACAGAAAAAAACTGCATTTATTTTTTTTCAAAAAACTTCTGGTTAGGTTAACCAGAATTTTGTTTGAATGTCCCTTTAGCATCTTTGCGGTGTGATTTTCGTAATTTTGTTATTGAAAGAGTCAAGGCGTGATGACTATTAATTAGTTAAAAGCAATGACGCAGATAAACAGACAATAAACTTAATAATAATTCGTACGATAATTTTTCATTTGTATGCTTACGTTTTAAACTGCTCGGCTGTTTTATGTCAAGTCATTATCTTGAAAACATTCTATTTGCAATAATACATGAGCAATTAAAATTTATATTTGTGAGCGTTACCATGAATGAACCACATGTCACGCATGTTATAAAAATATGATTTTACAGAATTTTAGTTCAATACGATAAGTCCCTGAAGTAGCTATTTTGATTAACAGTCGTAAATAATTACTAGTATGATTTCTTAGACATAGACTGTTTTCTATATTTTTGACTCAATTTCAAACAATCGGAAATTTTGAAAGTAGAAATTTAAACGAACCTTGAATTACATTGCAGTCCCGTCCTAAAAGCCGTTTCCGGGGCATCTTTTATCTTCTTTGTACTATCTCGGGACTCGCTGCACAATAAACAATCAGGGGTGTATAAATCATTTATGTTGGAGTTTCGTCTAAAAAAATCTTTTTGTTTTTGTGTATTTGCTATTTTGGTTTTATAATGTCATAATAAACGTGGCAATATTTGTGCTCGAAAATCAGACTTGATAAAAGTGCTTATTTTTAAGTATGTATGTAAATATATCAGGGTAGTCGTTTTAATGAGAAAAAAATCCTGTCATTTGTTAGTTTTTTCATGGCTCGCAAATTTTTAATACGGTCAATAAAATAACAAAATTCGATCTTTAAGGTTAAGCATTTTGAAATTTAAAGTAATAACGCATAAAATGGAAGATAGTAACACTTTTCAATTAAACCAGTTTCTTCTTTAAAAGTACGAGCGAGCTCTTACTGACTTGTAAATGCTCTCAGAGATAGCATATTTCTTTAAAAACAAGTGTTTTGAAGCACCTGTTTTTATTTCGTCTAAAAGCTTTTTTTTTTCTTAAAAAAATAAACGTTATCTGTATCTTAAACAGTCTTCCGTGATTTTAGACAAAATTAATATGTGAGCGACATTGAAAACCTACAATCCAATGACAATTACTCAAAATTATATTTATTGAACATTATTGCACCAGGAATGTATTCAATGACATGTTAGTCGTTTTATGATATATATAGGTTTTACCAAAAAATTATAATTTGCGGTAAGAATTATTCTTTCTGTCTCATTTACTGTACACACTTTTATCTTGTTTCCACTTCCTTATCTACCTACGCACACAAAACGGCGGGTACCCACAGATGAGTTAGCGAGTGAATCTCGACAAGATCGTACTTTGCTCTTTAAGCGACTCCGTAATAGTTAATTATTTTTAAATATAATGAAAATGAAGCTCCTTTTTTTTGCCTTCATCAGCATATTCAGTTATTTCCTCATTGAAATTGGTAAGTATCATAATAATAATACTATTTTTTTTTAATACTTGGAAAGTATAGATCTGCGGTCAACATCTAAGTCGTCTGAATCAGATATCAGTAGTTTTGTACACCGTCGGATTTCTCTCGTAAAATCTGGTGATTGCTTGTCAGTTTTCTGCATTTAAATAATTCAAGAATTTCGATTAGTGACAGATCCCGACTGATGATGTTGCTGGCACGCAGAATTATTTAAACAGAATTTTAGCGTCGTTTCCTATTTTTTTTGCAGAAGCAGCAGGTGATAGAAGAAAAGGCAAAGCCCCAACCGATTCCAGCCCTGATGAAGGTAATGAGGCTACCATGTTAAATTTAATTCAATTAATTCTTTTAACTCTATTGATAGCAGATTACGACTGACGATGAGTCTAGCATCCAGAATGATTTACATCTAATTTGTGCGCCGTTTTTTCTTTTGTTCTATCAGCGGCAGAACGTGATAGAAAAAAACTCAAAGGCCCAAGAGGTGATACTTCTAGTGAGGATAAAGAACCTTTTTCACCAGTATGTGCGGTTAAAGTATTCACATGCCCGCCTTCCAAGAAAAATCTTGCTGCTAAAATAGGTGAGACTCACCCGCCGCCTTTTACGGGTAAAGTAAATCAGCCCCGCTCATCTACTCATGTGGTCCAACATCCTCCTTCTGCAGCTTATAGATCAGGAAATGAGCAAACATACGCTGATTCCCAAATGTTATCAGAAGACGATTTACATAGACATTTTAGAACGCCATCTCCTCAGTATATAGATGATGACCCGAACATTCAGTTGCAAAATAATCCTTCAGCTGCAGCGGCGATGGCTAACTACAATTTGCTTCTGTACAAGAGGAATCAAAAACGTAAATCTGAAGATTCTGGTTCGGGCAGATGAAAGTAAAAATTATAGTTTAATGAAACAACTATATTAAGAATCAATGTGCGATTGTTCAAACAATAATTTTTCCATTTTATACTCTGATCCACTCACAAGGGTAAGCGATTTTTCGGAAAGTTTTGAAGATATTTTATTCTTTCCTTCCCTTGGAAGCACATTCAAAAACGCGTAACCTCGTGAGTGGAACAGAGTGTATGTAGATTTCTCATTAATACCCATGTTTATTTTCTTTTATGTAATATTCTTTGAAATATACATTATTTACCGACATTCTTGTATTAATTGTCTTATATACCTAATAAAATGTTGTATGGTTTGAGTAAAAAATAATATAACCATAAATAAATAGCTTATTTTTCTCTGTAAAAACATTCTTTAGAATTATTCTCGATCCAGTTTCATAAAAACAATTTGTTAGGAATTTGTTCAGCAAGCGAATTTTTCACAAAAAAGGCGATTGTTAATAGAGATTAGATACAAATAAAGATATGTTATAAAGAAGTGTAATGAAACAACAATTGTAAAATTATTATTCTTAGAAGAATAATTCCGGTTAAAAAAATTTGTATTAAATTCATGTTGCTGCTTTTTATAAATTGCATTTAAATTGTTTGCTTTCATATTTATGTATTCATGCCTTATGTGTCAAATAAATAAAATTCAAGTCAATCTGTTATCTTTCCGTGACCTAGGCATGAATTTTCATTTTTGCTATCGAATTAGGAAATTTCATTGTTTTTCTCAGAAGAGCAAACTTTTTTAGAGAGTTTATTAACTTTATTTTTAATTAAAGCATTTGACGAATTGGCCTTATCCTTCTTATCACCTTTGATAATATCTCCACTCCGTAACTATGCATCATGGTTGATGACAGCGCAGATAAAATTTTTGTTATCATTACCTTATCATGAAGGTGATGGGTGCTTCTATTTGAATACTCTTGGGTAGTTGGACAGTTTTATTATGATTATTTGCACTGTCATTGTCTGAGTATTCAAAGGAATAAAATATCATAATCTTCTTCCTTTTATTTCTATTTTATTTCATTTTCCAAGACAAAAATACAAATTTAAACAAAAATTAAATTTTCTACAAAATAGTTAAATTTTCGAAAAAAACAGTAAAAGTTTTAAACGAAAAGTATGAATTTTTAATAAAGTAGTTTAATTTTCGACCAAACAGTTGCTTTTTCATCCAATAAAGAGAAAATTACTCTCAGGACACAAGAATTTTTAATTAACCCGATCCCCTTATTGCTTTTTTTTACCTACAATAACCCTATAGGAAAGACAAATTAACCTGGTGTCTTTAAAAAGTAGTAAACGTGCAAAGAAAAATTCATGGATCATTTTTGAATCTTCTGCTTTATGATAAAATTATGTAATTTGATATTCGTTAAATCAGAATTAATAAACAATTAAAAATAAACCAACAAACTCTTGATGGTTAAAGTTTTGTCTCGGTTTAAATCCACCCCCTCCCCCATTACGGGAGTCGGGTTAAAAAATTTTTTTTTAAAAAGTTGAATTTTCTAAAAGATTTTTAGTTCTCTTTTCAATCCCAAAATATGAAATTTCAACACAAAATACATTTTTAATGAAATAGTTATATTTTCATAATAACTGCGGAACTTTTCCAACAAATTATGACTTTTCAAAGTTAAAAGTAATCTGTTTTAAATTCTCTTTCTAATTCAGGGATTAAAATAAAAGTTGAATTAACAAAAAATTCCCATTCAAAAAATCTTATACTTTGTTTTTGAGGATTTTTGGGCACCTGCTATTCGGAAAAATATTGCTAGATAAATCGGCGACATAAATCGTCATTCAAAAAGGTGCTATGAGCCAAAGTTGTGTCTGTTTATAAAAGTTTTATGATATATTTTTAAGTAGTTAACAGTTCTTAAAAAAAGTTCAAAAATAATAAAAAAATAAAATGAGCGAGACTCGATTTTCGATCATTATTTTATTATCATTACTAGAATGACCTTGATATGAACTTTAAAGGCTTAATGTAACATGTATAAGTTTTAGCGCAATAGGCAGTGAGTTTAATATTTTAAAATATTACTTATTAGTGTGAAAAGAAAATTATTTAGTACTCTGTATAATAATTTTTAATAAGATATAAACATGGAAAATTTGCTTAATAAAAAACTTTAATAAAACGAAGCAAGGTTGAGACATTTTTGACTCTGATGATACAACAAGAAGGCCATATTGAGAAATTGTTAACGTGACTTTCGATTCTCACTTACTTCGGCTGTTAATTTAATTTTTTTCCTTCATAAAAATTGCAATTAGTTAGAAAACATTTTTAACATTATTTTTTTTGAATAAGCATCATCTAAAAAAAATATTAATCAGAGTATCTAATGATTGTTATTTTAATTGTATAGATTTTTCCTGGTGCAAAAGAAGCTTTGAGCTCTCTATAGATTAAAATAAGTATAATTGACGTCATTAACTAGTGATATTTCCTCATTCAATAGTGAAAAGCAACGCATTTCTTGATAAAAATTAAGAAATTTTTCACTATTGTATATTATATTTATAAAAACATTATAAAAATGAAATATTTATTAAAATAGAAAACATCTAGCCTGTCTCCAATTTAAGAACATTGCTTTCTGATTGTTTGAATAACAATGTTAAAAAACACGCAATTGTGTATAGTCTTAAAAGAGCACGAGATAAATGCGATCCAAATTAATTTTACCTACTCAGGGTCTTCTTAGGCAACTTTTTAACAGAGTTGTATTTTCGAATTTCAACATTGTCTTCGTATTTACATTTCTCTAATTTTTCACAGACAATTGCAATTATGCATCAAACTTTGTAAAAATAATTTGCCTTGAATAAAGATGAACTTGAGTGTCTGAAGGATTTTTTTTATCCTGTGCCTTTTTTAATACAATAGATACTTTAAATTCTGATTTTTAATTCTGCATATTACTGGTAAAATAATCTTTATAAGAAACGAGAAAAAATATAAAAATATTGTTCGAATCCGGTGCGTGGCATATTTTTTCTCGTTTATTTAGAAAGGTATTTGACCAGTAATTAGCAAAATATAGCGTGAAAATTTAATTAATTAATTACCTTAGCGAGAAAATAACATAATTGCTTCAATAGATACTTTGTTGACTCTCTGATTCAAAATTGTTAAAACTGAAAATATTACTAGTCACATTTTATAAATTTGAATAGCAGAAAGTGTATCTCTGAATTATTATTAGAAAATTACAATGTCGATTAGTCAAGATGTTTACTGATTTAATAATGAAAAACAGATAATTGCTTCAGAAAAATATAGAGATAATTAAGATTGTATGTAAAATTTTTTAAAAAGTTCTAATTGATAGGGGAGCCTATATATTAATACAATAAAACTAAATACTTTAAGCGAAGAGTGAATAATAAGCGAAGCGAAGTCAGAGATTACTGAAGTACCACAAAATAGATGTTCTACCCACGGTACAGCGAAGTTAAATCTGAGAGATTCTAAAGTAATTTCTCATTGTGTCTCGACTAATTTTCCCTTAATGACAGATGGAATTCTAAGGCGCAAATTCCTTTGACAAATAAATGTTAAAATACAATTTTAGCTTAAATATATATTAACGCATTCAAATCCTTCAAAATCTATTCCTTTTATGGATGGAGAATCAAGAACTACCCTCGACGGTAATACGGTTTATAAAGAGGTGGTTGACTCTGGATTTAGAAAAGAAAAAAAGGTCAATTTTGTACCTTAATTAAAAACTCTAGATAGTCCAACGGACTGTTAATTTTTGTCAGTGTTTTCTACTAAATACAAAAACTACTAAAATTTAATGAATAAACCCTCTAGAAAACCCTAATATCGAAACTAAAGTGGAAAGGTCTGACCACACACATACACTCATCACTAATGAGTTGCCTATATTACCAGTGGAACGCATGATGAGTGTCAGACTAGAACATTGTGACAGACGGAACACCAACGTTTCTGAAGAACTGTCAAGTGACAGATTTAGCCCGCAACATGGAAAACTGAAGTCGAAAAGCTGTATTTGTTCATAGAGGACCCAGACATAATATCGATCTGCTTTACCGAGAAAATCTTGACCTTTTGAGTTAAGGGAGTCATTTCCTTGGATGTATATATAAGAAATTTATTTTTTGTGCAGGCAATACAGTCAATGAATTCGTTTCTCCAAGCTGATAAAAGATATGCATCTGGTTCAGATAAAGATCACGGCTGTGGTGGGGAATAGTTTCCTGATTTGGAAAAATAGGATTTATGTAAATACATAAATTTGGTTCCTATTATCCCGAATTTCTAAACCGCGAGCGACTAAACCGAGAGTCGAATGCACTTTAGCATTCGTACTATTATTTTATTTGTAGTATTTTCGTCTACAAAATGGGACGTGTGTATAGATGTAAAAGTGTTACACAAACGTAAAATTTGCATTCAAAATATATGTATCATATAAATGAAATATCAAGCAATTAAACAGAACTAACACACATTTTTAGTTAGAATCACAGATGTCTGTTATTTTACGAATCCTTATATTTGTTCAGCGTCAAAGATCTCAAAACTCCAGCAAATTTTGTCACACAGACGATTGTTTAAATAACAAGATACATGAAATTATCATGATGCTGTGTCAACTTTGTAGTTGTACTCCTGAATCCTGATACTCCATGAGGCTTTTACCAGTCGAAAAGAGTCTAAAATTCTATGTAAAGAAAAGGTGTACATTTAACTTCGTGTAATAACGCCACCGATTAATTACGTCATTATTTCAATGATGAAAGTCCCAAATATGGACAACAGTCCTAATATGAAGACCTTATCTGCAAAGGAATGTCTGCATCGAGATCAGAACACTTAGAAGAAAACGTCAGTTAAAAGCCATATCGCCATCCATAATTCAACATAAGAGAACAACCTATAATGCACTTTAAAACTGCATTTTAAAGTCAATAGAGGAAGAACCATAGAGTCAAGAAGACTTCTGTGCAGCCGAATAGCAGTAAGCCCGATTTTATCAAAATTAATCTAAGTTCGTTATCAGGTGTAATTTAACGTGAATAATACTTGTGCAAAGTAATATTTCATACATTAACATTTTGTATTAAAATATTTTAATACTGTAAAATACATAATTGCTTCCTGAAACTGTAATGAGAAGTCAAAATACAGCAAGTAGACATATGTTGCTTACTTTGTTTTGCAGCATCAACGAAAGATTTGACAGGATAGTGGCATCTTGTTATGAAGAAATGTAAGCGCCCTGCAGGCTGTTTTTTAAGGTTAGTAATTAACATATGTTAGAATTTTTTTTAACATTTTCAATGCTCTTACATCATATACAATGTAAGTGCATAAATGTAATAACTTCGAAGTCTCTCTTATTTTCGCTGCCTTGAACTCCCTCCTATGATGATCCTATGGCGCTCGTTGATCGTCTTCGTTTGCTCCTGACTTCTCAGACTGCAGGTAACGAGAATTATACCAATTAAAACCTCTTTATTTTATTGAGGAATTACGTAAGGCAGGTTTTATATACATGCATGAAGTTACTTAAGTACATTACGTAACCCTTTAACTTTGTGCAACTCGAATTCAACATCACTTCAAAGTTGACTTAATATTGTTTCAAATTTGATTCGACTTTGCTTTAACATTGATCTGGCAGCTTCATCAACACTGCACCATAGTCAAATCGATGATTGAGCTGCTATATAAACTATGTCATTATTGATTTAATGACATTCACAAGCTGTACAGCATCAGGATTACTTCTACTAATCAAGATTGTCTAAAAGCCTATTCCCGAAGCGACGCCTTGGAGAGGCATCAAGTGTACTTATGCAAGAAAGCAAACAATTTTCCCGTGAACTTGGCTCAGTATGATGAGAGTGACTGTCATGAATTTGGTCCTCTAAAGATACCAGAATCTCAAGAAACGTTTAAAAATAAGAGCAATTAAAAAAATGATTCAGTAGTAGCAGCTAAGTAATGAGAAAACTGCAGGAAATCATAAAGCGCAAATGTGACTCTCTGAGAAAGAATAGAGAATATCATGATGATGATGAGTTTGAGTCTTTCATGCCTAAGAAAAAAAGAAAGAAGATGAAAAGCAGTGTGATATGAATGAGAAAGATGAAGATCGAGATGACAGTCAGAAGGAGGAGGATAACAATAATCAATAATATATAATAACAATATCAACAAGAATTGGAAAAGGATCAGGGAGGAACATGATGATGATGATAGTGATGCTGTTAATCCTGATAAAGAGGAGAATAAGAAGGAGAAGAGTTCAACTGGATTTAGTGAAAACACTTCATACCGATCCTAATAAACTTGTAGACGCTTTTCGATTTTACATTAACTTTTGTTATTCGTTTAAAGGTCCCAAATATCAAGCAATTAACCGCATATCACGTCAAAGATGCATAAGATATTAGCAAGTAAGACCATTGTAAATTTTGTTTTATCTGTGTTTAATCTGTATAATTAAGTTAGATATTATTTTGTTAAGCTACTATAAGTTTAGAATTTATATTGTGAAATTAAGTTAAGTATTTTTCTTAAATAAACAGACTTTTAAGGTTAACAAACGTCGAAATTTATTAAAAACCTGTTGTTGCAGCTTAAGTTGTACACGAGTTTCTTTAAATAGTAGTAAAGTTTAAATCACCACCACATCCACCACCACTACCACGACCACCAGCATTACACCAAGTACCACCACAGTTGTCTGTGGTGCACGGGAGGTGATACCCCTACTTAGCGCATCTCCGGGTGGCAGATAAGGGAATCCTTGCTGGAAACAGAGGGTAGAGCTGAAGTAAAATAGGCCCCGCGTACCAAACAGACTGGGTGAAGGATACACCGAGAAAAAACCACCCAATTTTAGGTGTTAACAACCGTGCCGAGGATTGCATGGCACCACGGTATGGTGTTCCAAACGGTGTCTCTAGGATACCAGGCCGGCTCCTTGCGTATTTAGACCTTGCCCCCGCATTTCGACTCTGCGGAGTGGACCTGAAATTCTCTCGCTACTCGTGGAAATACTATGGAGTAAAATTTAGAAAAAGAAATGAAATAGGTGAACCGGAACATTTGTGAGGAGTTTGGAGGCCCTTCGGACCTAGAGAAAGGGAAATACTTAAAAGCAAGAGAATATATATGAAGAGTGCACAAGCAATTCCTTAAAACACTCGCTCTCATCTAAAAGTTGAATGAAGTGTTAGGAGAAATGGAGGCTTTCTCTAAGACGAAAACCAACAACTACGTTCCGTATGGTGTTGGTCGTCTGGCGAAGAACAAAGAGAACAATGAAGGCTGAACTCAAGGCCACTGTGGAACTCAAGCTGTAGAAGCCATAAAAGCTCCCGCCCCCCTACTCCTCGTCCACTCTGTGTCCCGTTGAGGAAAATGTCACACGAAGAGCAACAAAGAAGCTGAGGACCCGCGCCGCTTCAGGGAAAGTGACGGCCACACCCGAAAAAGGGAGAAGAAACTGCTGCAGTGACAGCAACGCCTGTGCAGACAAGAGGAAGAAGGTGCAGAGACTATCGACCGGAAGCGGTCCTTATCAAACCGTCCGGAGGTTTGAGCTTCGTGGAGGTCCTCAAGGATCTCAAACAGTAGGTAAGTCCTGACGCCCTAGGTGTAAAAATCAAGGGGGTCGGACAAACCAGAAACGGAGAGGCGCTTGTGGAACTAGGACCTGCAGAAAAGGCCAAAGCTGAGCTCTCGGTGGCAATAAGAGAAGCGGTAGGCGAAGGGGCTAGCGCCTGCAAGCTTATTCCTCGTGTGGAGGAACATGAAGTATGAGGTTTCAAATGTGCTTGCATGGGCGATACAAATTTTTTGAATAACTTGAAAATTGCTCAAGAGCTTTTTATCCGCATTCATGTAGTCTTATATTCATTGAGTCAACTGTCTTTCACCTTTCATATTTACAATAGTGATTGTGCTGATCACAGTTTATTGAAACATCTGCACCTCATCTTCAAGTTTCAAGCAGCACATTAGATTCGCTTGTGGTCATATTTTTCTCCTTCAGCCCCACCTGTCTCGAAAAATTTTGATTTTTTGGACTAGTACCCATTAGGATTTTTTAATCAGGAGGCATTTGACCGCGGCCGAATTTTAATGTAAATTGTGCGGGCTCCTTTTCAATTACTTAAAATCTGCGTTTGTAACTAAACGAACAGTAGCTACAAAGCCTTTTATAATAGACGGTCCCTTGCATTCATTTTTCGTCAAAGTATAATGGTCTAACCTTTACTGCCTTATCCACTAAAGAACTGAGGCAACTACTGGTTAGTGATAAATATACATCCGCGGTGAGAAACTTCACTTGCAATGTAACGAATGTTAATTTGCCCAATAAACACAAATAGTAAAACCACTATGGTGAATGAACTACAACCACTTATCTAAATTAATAAATTGTAAACTTTCTGAATAACTCAATTTCATTTCCAGGCAAAAACAATACAACATTTCAGACAATCTTAATTAAACCACTTTCGACGGCGATAATAATCATTCACTCAGTGAACCAATGATAACTTCTATGGTTTAATGATTCGTCACATAGCAGGAAGTAGGGTAGAGTAGGCTTAAAAGTGTGGCGGGAAAAAAGTGCCACATATTATAAATTTAGGCGCAGTGTTATCACAGTGTTAACTTTGGCACTTAGCACAGCAACTTAGCAACTAAGCAAATTAGCACAGTGTTAGCTTTGGCCACTTTTGACACTTCTGACACTTTTTCCTTGTGGGACTTTTAACCTTAGTCTACCCTGATTAAAATCCCTATATATTATAATAGAAACATGTCTGACAGACACTTCATCAAAAATATCACAAATGGTCAATCGGTCGTGCCGGCTGTTGTGAAAAATAATACATCTAGGCAGTTTTATCCTGACTAAAAGGTGCTGCAAGATATAGCACTCACGGAAAAACCTTTGCAATGGTAAATGATTTCATTATATACTTAAAACAGCATTTTAATCCCAGCAAAACTTATTCTTGGTACCTACACGAAATTTCAAATATTAGGATGAATAGAGAGAAAAATGTTAGCGAATTCCATGATCGAGTAATCCTACTCATATCAGGAGATCAAGCTGCACTTGAGGATAAATATGCCAATTTTAATTAACTTTTAGCTCCTCTAAATTATTTTGCTCTTAAAGCTTTTAAGCGCGGGAAACATAAATATACAGACCTAGTAAAAGTGCATTACCTGCAAAACCCCTATTTTCCATCAGCTCAGCTGCAAAGTACAGAATATTCTTATTCCTATTATTAGAAAAATGAGTTTAACCCTCAGGCCCTAACCGCCTTCTCGCATTTAAACTAGTATTCCGCTTGCCAAACACACGCCGCGACGAGCGAAACGAAAGAAGAGCGTCAAACGAGCACAGACAGCTCCAAGAATCGCACAAGAGTATAAGTTATGAGAAAACCCTAACAAATTTCGATCCAGAATTTAAATTAGAATCTTCGGTTATAGTACTTTCATCAGCAGATTTCAGTAACCCAAAAACGTCATTGTTAGATGATACGGGAGCCTATATTTATGTAATAAAGCTGGATTCTTTAAACAAAGAACTATTAGTAAACGAAGCCGAGTCTTTGGAAATAACAGGAGTCACGCAAAACCTAATTTCTACTTTAGGTACAATAAAATTTAACCTAGGAGATTCCAAAGTAAAATTTTACATTGTCCCATAAGATTGTCCATTGAACATCTATGGAATTCCAGAAATAGAATAATTCCTTCAAGAAAAGGATTTAATTTCTTTCTGGAATTATCACATTGTCACCTATTCAAACTCGTCAAAAGCGATTCCTTTTACAGAAAAGGAGTCGATAGCTGCCCTCTAAAGTAATACATATTATTAAGACATATGCGGGTCTCTGTCAAAAAAAAAGCAAAAAGATTACTTTTGTAAATAGAAAACGCCCATCAGTCAATTAGGCTACAAATTGTTCACAAGAAATCCCCGTGTAAATACCAAATTCTCTAGTCAACTGTATTACTTAAATTAAAACAAGAACGCGCATGCGTGATAGCTAAACCTTCTACATTTTCTAAGAACAAGTCACAACTTCAATTCAAGGAAAGCGATTATATGCACTAAAATTCGAAATAATCACTTTAGCCTAAATATTTTCATTTTCAGTAACTTCCAATACACGGTAGCACATTTGTATAGGAGTGAAAGTAGTAAACAAACGAAAATATCCGATACTGAATTAAATGAGGCTTTAAAGAAATTGCACAGCAATAATAAATGCTTTTATATAGATTCTGGGATGTGCCAAAAATTATATGTGATCAAGCAAGATTGATGAATTTTCCCGATTTTTCCTAACCCCGATATTCAGTCAGCTTTAAAGTTCCCAAGAAAATCAGAAAATCTAATCCCGTGGTCAGCTGTCACCACTACCAAGGTCGCACCTTTTTTTGATGGACAGCAACGAAATAACGAAAATAACACTATCTACATTTTCATCGAGGACAACGAATAATTTAAGGAGGGAGGACGAAAAATAAAATTTTAAAAATTTTCTACACAAAATGCTATGCTAGGCGTACAGAGACAAATATAGGGAAACGGAACATGATATCAACATGGCATCATTCTGCTTCATATTAATAATTGGACTCCTTAAGGCTGTTTCCACCAGTAGAAGAATCCCCAATGCTATGCAAAGGAAAGCTATACAATCTTCGTATAATGAATGCACCATTTCATTATGGCCACCCCTCACATAAAAACTAATCTTTTTATAATAAAGCTTCACCTGGATAACAAAAGAGACAGTATGGCTGCCTTTTATGTGAGATTTAATCCTATTATGATAAGACCTCACCGACAAAGGAACGCCTTTAATACAAGACCACTCGAGGACACATTGTCCTCCACATTTTGTGGACAGTGGAAGAAGACCTGCAAACTAAAAATTCCTATGGACCAACTGACTTCTCTCCCTGATATCCCACCATTTCCAAAATCTTCCCTTACGAATTATCATACATGAGAAATTTCCTGATATGGATATGGGTAAAGATTACATTAACGTTTCAGAATTCTTAAAAGCAAATTTTTGTTATTGAACCACGTAACAAGCTATAAAATTACTCGTGAATTTGCAATATAAATAATTCTCTAACACATTCATAAAGAGTTTCACCAACAATATTTCGTTAAAACATAATAAATAAAAATTTTTAACTTATGTGCTTTTGATAAAAAAAAAGGCTTCAGAGAGGAATTTTACCTAAGCAATTTTTATGTGATGAATTAAGAGAATTCATTAGATGGTCTAAGATAAGAAATAAATTTTCTATGAAATGTTAATTAGGAGATAGGTGACATCAAAATTACTATAAATAATACCAATAACTAATAACCTAACTAAAACATTAATATAATTTTCTATTTGTGCTAGATATAAATGCCTGCAGTAATTGAAAAACTAGTTCAGGAAACTGACTCCGCCTGCCTGACGAAAATAAACGCCGGCATATGCGAACAGAATGGAGAGTACGAAGCTGATAAGCAAGTAAAAACTCGACCGCATACAGTAAAGTTAACAATCATGATGGCCGCTGGCTCGAGAAATGAAACCTGATCACGATAAGGAATAGAAGAATGCCTGCAGCATGAAACGCTAAACCCATAATATAGCACCTCAAGCGCACACTTGTGACAATATCACTTCGCAGAATACAAACAAAGCATATATTATAGAATTAGGCCTGCATATAATAGTAGAATCTGCAAGAGAATCATTTAACCTCGTGAACTGGCATCTTATCTTGCAATCAAGTAAATACTAAATTG
The DNA here is from genome assembly GCA_010014905.2 of Druon quercuslanigerum. Taxonomy (NCBI): domain Eukaryota; kingdom Metazoa; phylum Arthropoda; class Insecta; order Hymenoptera; family Cynipidae; genus Druon; species Druon quercuslanigerum. Next base: position 2,173 of record JAAAKG020130725.1, on the reverse strand, counting down.
TACAATTGAGACAAATTCTATATATTTGTTTAAAGTAAATTGGGAATCTCTAATGTTATTGAATACAAACTTTCTACTTTAAAACCATGGTATGCATTTAAAAGAGAGCGTAGTTTTAATTTCACAATAACCCATATCGTTCAGTCAGGACATACACACGTATTTATATACAGGGTGTCTAAAAAGTCCCGGGACGTTTGGATATTTCCTCAGGTATAATATTTTTCAAAAAAGTGAAGGTCATTCGTAAAGTAAATTTCAACGAGGAATTCAATGATGACCTTCATTTTGACCTTGAATTTGCCCTTCAATGCTTTTTAAAGGTCAACTTTGTTTTTTAATGGAAACCCCCTTTTTTACATCTGCAATTGATAGAGCGGAAAATTCTACGTTCAGGTACGCACCCAAGCCATATGTCAATTGTAAAGTTCAAGGTCAGTTAGAGGTTATTTGAAATTAACAAAGTTTTTCAAGAGATCAGTGCAATTCCTGAAGTAAACTTCAACGAGCAATTCATTGGTGAGCTCTGTATTGATTTTATTGATGATCTTTAAGGTTTTTTCCAAGCAGTTTATGTTTACGTTTAGCACTACACAGGAACAACGACGTGGACGTAGTAAATTCTGTTCCCTTTGGGGTGCTTGATTAGCGTGAGCCCCTTGCCTCTCACGTTTCGGGGTGCTTGATTAGCGTGAATCCCCTTGCCTCTCACGCTTCAGTGAAGATGTTCGAACTGAAAATCTTGAGCTTCTTGACAAAAAGCTATGCGATTATAAAAATGATTTACAGCATTACGAATCATCTCCCTATCAATCAAAGTAGACTGTTTCAGAATCCGATTCTGCCGCTGCTCCATCCTGCTGGAACCATATGGAAAATTATCGCCTGTAATCTCCCTTATTCTTGGTACCATTTGGTATTTGAGAATCTCTTATATGCACGGGCATTGAGATTAGCATCAATGAAGAAAGGGCCTATTAATGTATCATTCAATATACCGGCCCAAACATTAATCTTTTGTGAATATTGTTTGTGACTCTTCAACATCCAATCAGGATTTGTGTCGGACCAATATCTACAATTTGCCTGTTTACTTCACCTTTTAAAGTGAAAGTAGCTTCATCTGAAAATACTGTATTAAACAAGAAAAGAGGGTCTCTATCAATGCTGTCCATCATAATTTCACAAAATTCAACCTGACGGTCAGGATTGTCTTCATTGAGCTCTTGTACCAGAGGAACTTTGGAAGGATGGAAATGGATGCTTTTTAAAATATTTCGCACTGTCTCTGGAGCAACGTCACGCTTATTACTATCTCGGTGTAAACTAAGGTGTGGGTTTTCAACAAATTCTTGGGCTATGTCCATCTGCATCTCCTCAGATCCTACAGATTTTGGCCGACCAGTTCTCTGAAGATCCTTGATAGGTTCATGATTCATGAAGCACCATTCAGTTCTTTCAATTGTTGATTTTGAGACAGAATTTAACCCTTCTCAATTACGAAAAGTGCATTAACAAGCAAACGAAATTGATCATAAGGTCAAACTCGATCTTCCTAACCACGCATTATTAATAAAGATACCCTCTCTTGTTTCGAAAGTTTAGCTTGCGCCATAATAATCTTTTAGCGAAAGATAGTAAGTATGTACGCGTAATACGTAAATTTAGTTTCGATTCGTAATATTCGTATGGAAAATTGGTATAGGACTTATGGTATCGCCTTAGGTATTGACTTAGGTATCGAAAAACGGTATAGGACTGTATAACTCTTTGGGAAGGAACAGACCTCTCACCAGAACACCTGGAACTTTTAATGAAAAATTTCCTTATGATTTTACAATATTCAAAACGCTGTAACCAAGTTCAATACAGAGCTCACCAATGAATAATATTTTACCTGAGGAAATATCCAACCGTCCCGGGACTTTTTAGACACCCTGTATAACGAAATTTTGTAAAACAAAAGTCTTCGTAGAATTTTCATGCAGTACATAAAACCACATTCACAACTTTCACTAAAAAATGTCTAATAATCAAGGTCAAAAATCAAACGATGAACAAGAAAACTTTGACTGAAAGTAATATTATATGATGATGATGATGATGATGATAATGATGATGATGATGATGATGATGATGATGATGATGATGATGATGATGATGATGATGATGA
>JAAAKG020130714.1:0-14702 GCA_010014905.2 Druon quercuslanigerum | reverse complement strand
AAGAATAATGCTACCAAATGTAAAACTGCGTACCTACAATATATCATGTACTTTTCACAGATTTAATAAAACTCACTTATGAGTGCCACCATTGTGTACCGAAACGTTTGAAAGAACTTAATTAGTTTCAATTCTCCTGACCCTGAAGCCAACAAAATACATCAACAATTTCTACAAAAATTAAATAGAATTTTATTCTAGTTTATTTTTAGAATAAAGAAGCCCGCATTTGCTCAGAACATTTTTTAGATCATAAATGAAAAAGATAATTTTATAATGTACCTAAATCCTAATTTTAAAAAAATCGCTGTCTTCCCAAATGCGATTCCGAGGTCTTTTCGATTTTTTTGTACTGAATTTCTATGCTGAGAAAGCCTACACATGCTTAGAAAAAATTTAAACCACACGTTATAAAGGAAGTTTCATTAACTGGGTGGCAATTGTACGGACGATTTAAATTATCGGTCATTTAACGGTTCAATTTTCCAATTTTCCCGGTCAATAATAAATTTAATTTTTTTTAAATACTTACATTTTCCACTAAAAAAATATCCATTTTTTAAAAGAAGTGGAATAGTTTACTTTTCAATCAAAGTTATGAATTTTCAAATAAAATTATGAATCTTCAACTGACATAGTTAAATTTTAAACCAAAAAAATGAATTTTCAACTGAATTGATGAATATTTAACTGGAACACTTGAATTTTTAAACAAGAAGATTAATTTTATAACAAAAAATACATTTTTTCAACAAAATACATCAACTTGTAACTAAATAGCTGAATTTTTAATTAAAGAAGACAAATTTTCAAACAAATAGTTGAATGTGTATCTAAAAATTTAATAATTTTCATCCGAAAATAGTAGGGTAACATTTTTAGTTAAAAAATAATGTTAAAAAAAACATAGGGGTTTTTAACTAAAGCAATAAATCTTCTACAGAAATAGTTATACAAATGCAACAACAAAAAATGAATTTTTGCTAAAAAAATATAAATTGTCAACCAAAACTCAAATCATTAAATTTCAACTTAAAAAAAATTAATGTTTCAACAAACAGATGAATTTTTAACGACAACTGTGAAATTTTTAATTGGAATGAGTTAAATTTTTAGTTACAAAATTACTTTCAAGAAGAAAACTATCTTTAATAAAATAGTTACAGTTCCAAACAAAATGATGAATTTTAAAAATAAAATTATAAATATTTAACACAGTGGCATTTATTCGACGGGATCTCCCTAGCCTGGGGGAAGTTTGGAGTTTAAAAAAAGCGTACAATAATAAGAATAAAGAGCACAAAATAAAAGAACTTTTAGTTAGGGCCTTGTTTTTTTCTTTTATTTATCGCAAGATTGTGATTTTTTTGGTTCTTGGAGGAATGAGTGGGTATCCCGTGAAGAAAGGAGCTTCACACAAGAGGGATATAAAAATATAGGTAAAAAAATATAAAAGATGTAAAAACGATAATTATTTTCTAAAACTCCCTGTTTTAAATTAGATACATGCGGAGCAAGCGAATCAAAACGTGGATATCACTTGAAAAATTGTAGTATCAAATTTCTGACTATTCTAATACTTTCCCAATCATAAATTATAAGAACGTAAAAATTCTTATTGAATTTAGCAGTTCATTATTGAATTTGAAAATGTCATCAATAAAATCATAGAAACTTTAATATTGATACATTTTATCTGAAAAATGATTTCATGAACCTTGTATCAAATTCGTTGAGCTTAAACATGCATAACTTATCATTTTAAACAATTCCCAGTTGAAATTATTTTTTAGACGTTTTTAGGTGTACACTGTTAAGTATTTAAAAACTGTTTATTTGATAAGTAAAAGAACTTACTTTGATACGACTTTAGCTTCACCATCCCAAGTCCCTGCCAATGCTTCCTGTTCTGCAATCTTAAGTGCAGATTCACCTTGCAAAATTCCCTTAACTGACGCTTGCACCTAATGAAATGAGTAGACAGAATTTTTTTCAAAAATAAACAGTTGTACTAATGCGAATTTTAAATCTTTATAGGGGTTTTAAAAATAATAATGCTTAAGAGATGTACCTGTATAGGCAATTTATCATCAGGATAGGGTATAGGCGTAAAGTTTGGTAGGATGACTATCTTGTAACTTTCATCGTACGTGTACTTTTGTTGATCGGGATTGAATCCCCCAGGTGTTCCTATAGCCAATCGCGTGATTTTCTTCTCGGGTCCATCTGTGTCCTCAGTAGAAATCTGGATAAATTCGAAGTTTAAGATACTTATCATATAATGGAAAATGGTACTTTCGATATTCTTGAGTATGTAATCAATTTTCTATGTTTCGAACTTGTGTAAGCAATAAATTGAACTTGAAAAAGAAATTTGTTCTCTTACGTTTTTAATCTTTTTGCTTCAAATAAAACGCATATATTTAGAAGAAAAATCTGCAAACAAAATGTGTCTACAATATTGAAAAATCGCAGCTTTATGAATCCTTCAAAAGATTAATAAATTACACAAATAGTAAACCTTCAATATCTAGCTTATAAAAGAATCTTTTATACCTGCGCCTTAGAGAAATAAATAAACGATCGTATATTTTAAAAATAAGTTATTTTACAAGTTTGTTTGATTCTAACAATAAGTTAACACTAATTATCATACGTGTTAATTACAAGACTTAACAAATAAAACTTTTATTTGTTATATTGGGCCTAAAAATTAATGATAATAGTAAACTTTCTTACTTCTCTCTTAGTCTTTAAGATATGAAGAAAAACAGCATTCTCAGTCTTACGAAAATATCGTTCAACGTGATCCTGACCAAGGCCAAAAAACGAGGTGAGACTGACATACAAGCCAGTAGAACTTTCCTGATAAAAAAATTCATTAATTTCCATGAAAAGCAATTCTGAAATATTTTTGGCGAATTAAAAGCAAAATACTCACGGGAGTATCAAACGAGTAAACACACTCGTCCTTGTAAATTTTATCACCCCTTTTAGGAACGTTGATTTTTGTTAGGTGCTGCGTTAATTCTTCCATAATTTACCTCTCGAGGAAAGCTACAAATTCTATAGAATTCTACGAAATTGATATAAATTTTTGCAGAGACGCGAATTTCACTAAATACGATCTTTACAGTATCTAACCAAACCTAACCTAACACAGTCACCATCAACATTACATTGCATTACATGACGGGAACGGGACACAACCGAGTACAACAAAAGGACAACTCAACACCTCACGAAAGGCAAATTTGCAAATTGTTCAATTTTCTCAGTCTCCATACTTTTTGATTTGTCGTTGGAAAATTTTTCTGATTGTCGATTGGATCATAGAAATTTGAATTTTATGCCATGAAGATCTACCTTAACGATTGTCACAAAAAGGAAAAAAAAAATATTTTTCCGTGCCACCGTGTTCCCGCCTAAATATGAGGATATTTCCCCATTATCTCGTTCGCTTGCTATATTCTGTGAACAAAAAACTTGAGAATATTCGTGATATTTTGTAAAAGTGATTGCAGTTTAAGTGAAAAATCATGAATAGGAAAAGTTTTACGGGTCCCCCGGCTAAAAAAATTAAAGCCGGGTGAGTGTGTTTGCTTTAATCTTGAAAACGGTCAAGTTTAAAATTATAACCTCTAATATATCTTTGCTTTTTACCCTTTTTGTTTCATTAATTTCATCGATTTTTGTTATAAATACTAGCAAATATAAGAAAAAATTATTTAAACGAAAGTTTCCAAATTGTTTAACAGTATTTGTACCGAATCGTGATTAATATAATTATTTATAAGTAATTATGAATAATAATAATAATTATAATTAATATATCTTTATGACTTGTAAAATATACTAAGAATCCATAATGTAAGCCTTGTTATCACAAGACATATTTTTTTCTGTTTCGAAGATCAATTATTTTTTATATTTTTACTGTAAAGCCTCTTCATTGAGTTACAGATTCTGTAATTGATTTTCTAAACTTTTAATTGTGATATTAAAACTGATATATTATAGAGATTCTGTCAATAAATTTAGTGGTAAAGTGCTTTTAATTTTTTTGTTAATTTCATCTTGAAAAACCTTTTTGGCCTATTTGATTGAGGATTATTTTTGAAAATGATTTGTCGATTATTTAAAACAAAAATTTCTTATTTGTTAAAATGATTTTTCTTATTCTTTCTTGCTAAAATAGGAGAATAGTGGCAGACAATAATTGAAATCGATTAAAGTAAATTTCAAATTGAAAAATCTTCAATACAATTTTTTTTCAGGGACGATGATGATACTCCGTCCACATTTGAATCAGAATTGGCATCAATGCTCGACGGAATCGACGATGAAATGCTACTTGATCCTGTCGTGGAGAAAGGAGAAGTAATTTTTTTTATCTAACTGCAATCTTCAAGGGGTCCGCATTTTATCAAATATCCTTAGTAAATGTTTGAATTCTACACTTTTTTGTCTAAAAGTATATAAAAGTCTCTTATTCATAACAAATTATTGAAGCATTTCACTTGCATTTGAATCTCGCGGTTTTAGTCAGCATACCAACATAATTTTTGCTTAGAGTGTTGACTGTTTATGCAAAAACCTTTAATGCAATATATTTAAAATTTGCCCAAATACATTAAAAAATAGCATCTTTTTCAGTCAATATCTCGTTAATCTCTACTTTCTGTAATGGATTGGAAATTTCCAAAACAGGTATGCTTTTAATTTTAAAGCCGACCAGGAATACTGTATTTAATAAAACTGGAATTTTCTAAGATAAGAGGTTAAATCCAAAAATTATTTTTCGCACATATGTTTATTTTTTCCATACGAAATTGGGAAAAAATCAAAATTTTTCCAAATTCTTTTTTTTCTTTTTACCTTTATCGTTTTGCAAATTATTATTCAGAATACTTTCAAAACTGCACTGTTTTGGATAAAAATTTTTAGAATGTTTAAACAAATTATCTATATAATTAAGTAATTCGGTACCTTGATGGTGTTTTTTCATAGGGACCAGAGCAGGAAAACACTTCTGCAAAGTGGAGCAGACCTCCACCTCCGATTTTAAATCCTGCGAAAGACTCATTAGCTTTCCAACAATTAGATGTCGATCACTACACAGGTAGATAATACATACAAGACTAATTTATATGTTAGTCTTGTATTTATAATTGTTGTTTTATTGGATTATACGAGAGAGGTTGTTTTATTCGACTTAAATATTGCATTTTTATATTTCAACCTCAGATCAACCGCTACCTGGAATGCCAGGAAGTAAAGTAGGTCCCGTTCCAGTGATGAGATTGTATGGAGTCACGGAAGAAGGAAACTCTGTATGTTGTCACGTTCACGGATTTTGTCCATATCTTTTTGTTACTGCTCCACCTAAATTTACAGACCATCACTGTGGACCCTTCAAGGTACTAAAAGTCAAATTATGTTATAATATACTTTATATCACGAAGAAAACTAGGAAAACCAGAAAACTAGGTAAAATCTGGGATAATATTTTTGTCCATTAAAAAAACTTGTAAAAATAATGAAGTTATCTAAATATTTTCTAATTAGGAGGCTCTTAACAATGCAACGAAAAGGGATATGAGATCCAATCCTGACAACATTCAGGAGGCCATTTTAGCCGTCGAACTAGTCCATAGGCAAAGTGTTTATGGATATTCAGGGGAGGAAAAGGCGCCGTTCCTTAAAATAACTGTCGCTTTGCCGAAATTGATAGCAGTTTGTAAAAGATTGTTAGAGAACGAAGTAGTTTATTCTGCTTTTAATCACACTTATCAGGCCTTCGAAAGCAATATTGATTTCGACATTAGGTAATTATCATAAATTCAGCAAATTTTTAATATATTTAAATTCACTAATAATACTTTCGATTACATTAAAGATTTATGGTTGACACTCATATGGTTGGATGTTCGTGGGTCGAATTGAAACCTGGAAAGTGGAAGTTGCGTGGACGTGACAATCACGGGTTGCCTATAACTTCAAGATGCCAATTGGAAGTTGATGTAGCCTGGGATGCTTTTTTAGCTCACTCACCCGAAGGCGAGTGGTCCAAAGTCGCTCCCTTCAGAATTCTTAGTTTCGATATTGAATGCGCTGGTCGTAAAGGTAAGATTTACCAAACATCTAGTCAGATCATTCTATAAAAACATACTAATTCAAAGAACATGCCTATTTTATTTTCAGGAATATTTCCTGAGCCAAATCATGATCCTGTTATCCAGATTGCGAACATGGTGATTAGGCAAGGCGAAGCTGAACCCTTTCTGCGAAATATTTTTACTCTAGACACCTGTGCACCTATTGTTGGATGCCAGGTCCTTAGTCACCAAACCGAACAACAAATGTTACAGGTAAAAATTGTTCCAAAAATATATAACGGTTAATAATTTAACCATTTATTTTTCATTTTACTATTTAAAGAAATGGGCTGAATTCATCAGACAATTGGACCCAGACATTTTTACTGGTTATAACATCAATAATTTCGATTTTCCTTATCTAATTAATCGAGCCCAACACTTGAAAGTAAAGGACTTCAGTTTCTTGGGAAGGATAAAGAATATTAAATCAGTCATCAGGAATCAAGTGCTTCAAAGCAAACAGATGGGACGTCGAGAAAACAAGCATGTTAATTTTGAAGGAAGAGTGCCTTTCGATTTATTATTGGTGAATATATTAATGCTTAACTTTTACTAGATTAATTTTGCTATAAAGTATATAGATTCAGGGTATAGAGCGACCTGATAATCCTGGTACTCTTTGAAATTTGCCAGAGAACCTTGAATTTTAATTATTTTTTTCTTGTAAAACATAAATTATATGGAATTACGAAGAATAATTTAAATATTTTAGTGTAGTATAAGAGAAACTTCTTATTTAGAAGAATTTTTTAGGAGTTTAAATAAAATTAAGATATAATTTTTATCTTTTGTTTATTATTAAATATATGTAGAGATTTGAAGGCATTTTTACGACTGCTAATTATTTTATAGAATGTTATAAACAGATTAATATTATGAATAATTTAATAAATTTTTCATTTTCTTCGCCTCTAACCACAGAAATACACTTTTTAAATAACAGTTCATCGTATCAGTGCACCAAGTGAGCTCTGCAATCTTTGAGTAAATATTATTTCATATTTGAAACGTACATTTAAAACGTACACGTAGTACATTTTTTTGTGATATTCAACTTACAAATCATAAAAAATATTAATTGAGCTAATTTTTGAACTGTAAACGGACGGACTAAAACACTGGCTAAATAAAAATATTGTAAAATATTGTGTTCTAAACATACAGTTTTTTGGTTTCAGTCATCTTCTCTAATGTACGAGTTAATTATATACCTCAAATTTGTTACCAAATTGCTGCAAACTTTATTCTGAGATCAGAAATCATTAGTTGTGGTTAATTGACAATTGGAAAAATATTATCAAGTTTTAGAAAAACCTACAAAGGAAAGTTTTTAATATTTATAAAAAGTTAACCATTTCTATTACTCAATTATATAATACAATATAGTAATACAGATAATTATTTATGGTTATTTTTACAGTTAACTTTTCATGTTGTGCGTCTTACCTCAAAGAGCTTTTTATTTCTGCTAAATTAAATGACTTTAGTCAATTAATTTAGCAATTTATGCATTAATTTAAATGCATCAAAATTTATCTAACTGAGCACGTTCTTTATTTGGTTTTATTTATAAGTTTTAGGGTGAATGTGATATTTATAAACATGTTAAGATGTATGTATCGTAGTCTAGTTCACAAAAAAATTATTTTTATTTTTTAGCGGCGTATCGCGACAGTTTGTTGGTCTAGGTGAGAAAATACTCTCCTTATTTTTTTCAGATTTTTTAAAGATTGTTTAGAGGTTGCGAGCATAAAATTTACGTACAAATTGAGATTTTCGAAGTTTAAGATTTTTTTAAAACATACTTTCTTAAGAAGAGACAAATACAAGAGTATAATTGTGCTTCTAAATTTTTTCTAAGGGTTGCCAAAATGTTGGGACCTCAATCTATACAATTGGGAAAAAATATGTTATAGAGATGAGATCAAAAATTTTTGAACCTGGGCACCAACAAAAATGATTTAAAACAAAATTTTCCTTTAAAAAACTTAGTGGTTTCTTCATCACTAAGATTTGATAAAATAGCAATATTGTATTTTACCAAATTTTAGATATAGAGACTTTATGGAGATTGTCTGATGTCTAGATTTCTAATTTTATGTCTCATCTCCATTATGTATTTTTTCCCGGTTTTAATCGTGTTTTTCATGACTTTTACAGTTCCAAAATAATTGCCTTCCGATCGAATACCAAATGAGAGTTTTGTTCTATGTATTAGCTACTGTTTTTATTTATAAGATATTTCTGCAAAACTAATATAAATATTTATAAACAAATCGATACATACGGAATTCTCACTCTTTACGTAAATTTGATGCTCGCAACCTCTAAACAATTTTTTTTTAAATCTAAACAAATTAGGAGAGTATTTTTTTTAGCAAGAGAAATACTGTAGCGATACGGCCCGGTTGACTTGTTTATTTATGTTTCAGCTTTCGTTAAAAATTCTGGCCAATAAAAAAAGCAATGTCTCATTTTTTCATATTTATAGCAAGCTGTTATTTCAATATTTAATAACAAAAAAGGCGACCTGGAAGATCTGGCAAAGCTCTTGAATTTCCTTCCTAATAATTTCTAGACGCCATAATTAAATTAGACTCATTTAATTTCAGGTTTTAGTACGAGACTACAAATTGAGATCATATTCCTTGAATGCTGTGAGTTACCACTTTCTGCAGGAACAGAAAGAGGACGTGCACCATAGTATTATTACTGATTTGCAGAAAGGAAACTCACAAACTCGTCGTCGACTTGCTGTTTATTGCCTAAAGGATGCTTACTTGCCTCTCAGGTTATTAGACAAATTGATGTGCATCATCATCTACATGGAGATGGCAAGAGTAACTGGAGTTTCCTTGTCTACTTTATTGACAAGAGGTCAGCAGATTAAAGTTGTGTCGCAACTCTTGAGAAAGGTAAATTTATAACTACGAGCTGGATTCGAGCTTACGCCACTATTGACACTACTTTGACACTTTTTTCAACTGTCACTCTTTTACCACTATTATGAAAAGTGCCACTATCTCTTCACTTTCCTTTTAAAAATATTTTCGAATTTCTTCGCTGATTGGCTAAAATAACATGTCTACAATCTCAATGATAAAAATGTATAACGAAATGTATCCACAAAGGCTAGTATATACAAAAACGAAATTTTCAACTTTTTCAAATCTTTTGAAATTGTACCATTAGAATTGGTAAAACTTGGTTGAACGCTTTCAAGTCATAAACGTCGAAAATCAAAAAATTTGATATTTGATTTTTAAAAAGTGAACCAACTCTTATTATATTCTTACTGCGTCAAAGTATAATTTAAAAATAAAAGCCTTTATTTTCCATACATTTTTATTTGAATATCGTTCCAAAATCTATTACATATATATCGCCTTGGGTGAGGTTTTAAATCAGCAATTTGATTTAATCAATTTCATTAGTATAAAATATCAAGTTGGAAACGTTCAAAGTTTAAAAAGCTTCGAATTGAACAATTTAAAAATAATTAAGTTCCAAATTTAACCATATTTGTATGCTAATAGCTTCAAGCGTAAACAATGGTAAACTTAATGCTAAATAAGAAGTATTCATCCTTTATTAACATAAGAGTTTCCTGCTTTTTTAATTGGTTAAATTTACAAATCAATACAAAATATAGAATTTAGAGATTATGTCTAATTGAAAAAATTTTAAATTATCCAAATTTAGTAATTCAGGCAACTTCAGTTTAAAATGCATGCAAACTATTTTATTGAAGAATAATGAATAATTAATAATAATTAATAATAATTGGGCTATGGTGCCCGGTAGAAAATTCGATTGTTTGAATTTTGCAAACGCTACTCCCTACATTTCTTCCTTTTGGTGAATAAATACTATGATCAATTTTCTTTTATTTAAAATTTTGTTAGAGAGTGAAAAGATACAAATTAAAAGCTAAAAAATTCATTAGCTTAGAATATGAAAATATATGGCTTTAATACCAAGTTGTCAAAGTATTACACCTAAATTAATATTAATTGATAACTTTACATCTTTTTCGGGTAAATTATAGGTAAAAATACATTTTCAAGTACACTTGTAGTAATATTTAAACTATAAAAAATGAGTATTTCGAAATTCAAGATTTTTTCTCTCAGCTTGTATAAATAGTTTAAATTAAATAATTATGGAAAATATTCTCTTTATATAGTAGAAGAAATCTTTTTCATATTATTTAAGAAGAGAAAATGTTTACGGGCCATTGCAGACAATTGCATAACCATTAATTGTAATGAAATAAAAAAATTGGCATCCTAAGTCCGATAATATCTTCAAAACTATTTTTTTTTCGTGAAATTAAAGACTTATTCTTCAGTAAATAAAAAATAATGTTAAGGGATGAAAGAATTTCTTAGCTAATGCATTTTCAAATGATTCAAGTATGTAGAAATTCTCAACATTTGAAAACACTTAACAATTTGTATAATGTTTGAAGGAAATTGATTAATTTCATTGGAATTAATCTTCAAAGGTTTTCTCTATCTTTGCAAATAGTTTAAATCAGAGTTTAATTATTTACATTTTTCAAGACTACTTTTCTTTTCCTGCAAATGTCTAAAAGTCTTTAATTTTTCTAGAAGATAAATGTTAGCCTAAGTTTGAAAACATTTTAATTACCTATCAAAAACCTGAAAAAGAAGGGAAAATTGGAAATTAAAATGTTTTAGCAACCCTGCTATATGAAACTAAATAAAATGGCTTCATATAAAATTTTATGAAATGATAAAGAAAAAATAGTCCTTCTATAAATGAAGTTTAGAATTCCCGAAATAAAATATTTTCGAAATTTAATATAAATGCAAAATTATCAATATAATTCAATGGAATTTCTTCACAATACTGTTTTGTTTAATTATTGTAATATTATAACTTTAGAAAATTCAACGAGCTTTAAAATTAATTTTATTTGTGCTAATATAATATGCAAATCCATACGATCTTAAATTAGAAAGGAGAAAATTCAAGTTACTGCATATTCTATAGGTATAGCATTTGATCTCATTTTCTTCGTAAAAAAATATTATAATTTGAAGTTATTTATCTGAATCTTTTACACTATATTTCTAAAGAAATAAATTTTTCGAAATGTCGTGCGCCTTCTTCAAGATGTTATAAGAATGTATGGCTAATAGCTAGTAATTATGACTTTGGAATTATGAATTTAAATGTTTACTACTCCTAATTTTCCAATTATTTGTAAGACTCAAGAACAAGGATATCTCATTCCAACTCATCAAGGTCAAGGGTCGGACGAACAGTTCGAAGGAGCGACTGTGATAGAGCCAAAACGTGGATATTACAACGATCCAATCGCGACTTTGGATTTCAGTTCGCTATATCCAAGCATCATCATGGCCCACAATTTGTGTTACACAACTCTCCTGACTCCCAGTTCGCAACATAAATTACAACTTCCTGAGGACCAAATCACACGAACCCCTCATAATGCAATGTTCGTTAAATTTCCTGTGAGAAAAGGAATCTTACCCGAAATTCTAGAAAATTTATTGACTGCCAGGAAAGTCGCGAAAGCAGAGTTGAAGAAAGAGCAAGATCCCTTAAAAAAGAAAGTATTAGACGGAAGACAGTACGCTTTAAAAGTCTCTGCGAATTCTGTTTACGGTTTCACTGGAGCACAAATGGGGAAACTGCCCTGCTTAGAAATATCTGCTGTAGGGATTATTTTATATATTTATTTCCTCTTTTGGCTTATTATTATTTTATTAATGAACCGAGAATTTGAAATTCAATTTTCAGAGTGTGACTGCTTATGGAAGAACAATGATCGAGAAGACCAAGCAGGAGGTGGAAGAGCATTATTGTAAAAAGAATGGATACAAGCACGACGCGCATGTCATTTACGGTGACACTGATTCCGTGATGGTCAAGTTTGGTGTAACGGACATTCGAGAAGCGATGGATCTTGGCAGAGAGGCTGCTGAGTACGTTTCCTCGAAATTCATCAAACCTATTAAACTCGAATTCGAAAAGGTCTATTATCCTTATCTCTTAATTAATAAGAAACGCTACGCTGGTCTGTATTTTACGACGCCAGAAAAATACGATAAGATGGATTGCAAGGGATTGGAAACCGTTAGGAGAGATAACTGTCCACTCGTTGCGAACATGATGAACACCTGCTTGCAAAAGTTGCTAATTGACAGGTAAGAATTACAATATTCCGAGGGATTGACCATTCCTTAAATCTGGTGTATAAGCCTTTGTCAGATCTTTTAAAATCTTTGTAAAATAATTTAAATCTTGTTTTTTTTTTTTAATATTTGTAAAATCATTCAAATATGAATTCTTTGGTAAATAATTTAATTCTGTGCTAAATCTTTTGAAATCAGTGAAATGTTATATAAACTTTGTAAATTTTGTGAAATCATTAAAAACTTTATAAAATCTTCGCGAAATCTTTAAACTTTTTGCGAATTCTTTTAAAATCTTTGCAAAATAATTACAGTCATTTTAATTTCAATAAAATATTTGCGCAATATTTGAAATATTTTGAAACCTTTGAAATCTGCAAAATAATTTTAATCTTTTGAAATCATTGAATTTTTTCAAATCATTGAAACCTTGTCAAAACTTAGTTCAAATCATTCAGTTTTTTGCGAATTATTTTAAATATTTGCAAAATCTTTTAAAATTTAGAATTATTCTAAACACTGTAATTTTTGTGAAACCTTTGAATTCTCTTGAAATCTTAATTGAATGTTTTCAACTATTTTTAACTTATTTTAAATCTTGGTAAAATCATTCAAATCTTTTTAATCTTTTTAAATACTTGAAATCTTTGTGAACTCGTCAAAGTCTGATTTTTTAATTCATTGAAGTCTGAATTAATTTGAAATCAGTGAAATCTCTGAAGACTTCGTGAATACATTCAAGTATCTGTGAAGTATTCGAATAGATGAGAAATCTTTGGATTCTCTTTAAACCTTTATGAAATTATTCAAATTAAAAAATTGTTTGATCTTCGCGAAATATTTTTAATCTTTTGAGACAATGGTTAAATAATTAAAATCTTTGTGAAGCAATTTAAATCTTTTGAAATATTGGTAATATCATTGATTGCTTTTTAAATCCTAAAAATGTGTATGGTCATTTAAATCTTTGATTTTTTAAAAAATATTTGTAAAATAATTTAATTCTTTTCAAGTAATTTAAATCTTATTGAATTCGTTTTAAAATCTTTTGAAACCATTAAAAATTTTGCTACATAACTTAAATCTTTTGAAATATTGGTGAAATCTTTGAAATCTTTGAATTCTTTTCACACCTTTGTGAAGTCTTTTGGAATCTATGAAACCCTTCAAATCTTTTTAAAATAACAGAAATTTAAAAAAATTCTTTTGAAACCTTGGTAAATTTATGCTTATCTTTGTGTATTGTTTGAAATCGTTGCGAAACTTTTAGAATTCGGGCGATGGACAATTCCGCCCCAGCTACCTGTGTACCGTCCCCCCACCTACGCGGCTTCCCCTCACACCGTCGAGCTGCTGCCACTGAGCTTGGTCAG
This sequence comes from Druon quercuslanigerum, assembly GCA_010014905.2. NCBI lineage: Eukaryota > Metazoa > Arthropoda > Insecta > Hymenoptera > Cynipidae > Druon > Druon quercuslanigerum. Next base: position 980 of record JAAAKG020130714.1, on the reverse strand, counting down.
CGGGGGGCCTTTATTCCTAATGAGGCCTAATATATGGAATATAAAATTTTTTTAATTTCCCACTTATTAAACCACAAATATGATATTCGAAATCTTCGAATTATAACGTTTGCAACGATATGTTGTGTGACTCATAAAGTTGAGAATTAAAGAATTAGTATTCATTCTTATGTTCAATTTTATGTAGAACTTTCTGGAAAATTTTCCAATATTGAAACATCATAAATTTTGTTTATTGCTCAGACAAACGCATTTCTCAAAATTGTCTCTCAATAATTTTGCACTTTGCAAAAGAATGAATAGTTTCAGTCTTACCCTAATGTGGGAAAAATTTGGGAAATTCCGAAAGCTAATATTTGGCTAGACTTGAAACATCATAAATTTTGTTTATTGCTCAGACAAACGCATTTTTCAAAACTGTTCCTTAATAATTTCCCACTTTGCAAAAGGATGAATAGTTTCAGTCTTACCATAATTTGGGAAAAAAATGGGAAATTCCGGAAGCTAAAATTTGGCTTTAAATAATAATTGCTTACTTTGCAAAACGGTGAATAGTTTCAGTCTTAACCTAATTTGGGAAAATTTGGGAAATTCCAGAAGTTAATATTTGGCTAGACTTGAAACATCATAAATTTTTTTATTGCTTAACCAATCAGGTTGCCCAAAATTGTCCTTAAATACTTTTGCACTTGGATGCTAGTCTCATTCGCCTTCATTCATGATTTGGAATGCAAGTGAATTTTTTGGTATACTCTGTTATTATAAAAATTTCGACTTCAACATCTATTGCATTTTGGAAGAGAAATGTCTTCGGAAGCTGCTCCAATTATTATTAAAACGACGTCTGAGAAAGGTACAAATATTCTGATTGTAAGTGATTTTAAATTCTACTTTAGTAAATTATTAAAAACGGGAGAAGAAAGATGGAGATGTAATGATAAAAAATGCACTTCTTTTTTACGTACTTTCGGTGAATCTCC